>JAQZBX010021301.1:0-32392 GCA_029593785.1 Cabassous unicinctus
CATCCCTGCACATGGTCCATCTGTCCCTTCTACTCAAACCTATATGTGATGCAGGAGTTTTTAGGTGTACTTCCAGAGACTGTATCCTCTGGCCCACCTATGTGCCTGCTGTGTCTGGAATCTCGGTGGAACTGCAACTCCTACCCTACAGCTTAATGGGCTCATCCAAGTAACCTGGTGAGGAGACGACGATGGGCAATGGCCATCCCAGGGAACGGAGAAGGCCTACAGCTGAAGGCAAGTTAATCCCATCCACTATATCCATGGGATATAAGCCCTCTCTCACTTGGAGGTGGAGTGGACATCACCATCCAAGTCCCCTCAAAATTGGGGGAGGAGCTGTGGACTAGAGTGGACTTGGTGGGGTTCTGTTGTAGACATATTGTGATTTAAGCAATGGAATAATTTGTAGCATTGAGGTGGAGCCGGTGGCCACTGGACATTTTTGGGACAGGGAAAGGAGGGGCAGTTGAAATACTCGGGCTTTTTTGGGACTTTGGGGGTTGTCCTGAGTGGTGAAGCGGCAACGGATATAGGTCATTTTCCATCAGAATATACCATGCAGAACTGGGTGGGAGAGACTGTGGTCTGTGATGTGAACTGTGGTCTATGCTCGGTGGCAAGGCCCCAGGATGTGTATATCCATTGCGGGTGTTGTACCACACAGATGAGGAATGGTGGTGTGGGATGTTGTTGGAGGTGTGCGCGGTGAGGAACATGGGAATCCCTGTAATTTCTGAGTAATATTTAGGTAATCTAGGCACCTTTAAAATATATATATATATATAACAAATAACATTTATGTAAACAAATGCACATATATACATATGTATTTATGTATCATTTTACAAATAATAAAAAAAAATAACACATATAATCCTAAAAAAATAAAAAATAAAAAAATAAATAAATGTCAATTAAATCAAGTCATTGATAGTTCTTTTGAAGACTACAATCTACTAGATGATTTTCTTTCTACTTATTCTATTAATTATTGGTGTATGGTAAATAAAATCTCCATTTATAATTTTAGATTTGTCTATTCATTCCTGATATTCTCTAAGTTGTTTTATATTTCAAGCACTGTAATTAGGGTCATAAAGATTTAAGATTTTTATGACCAATGAATAATTGTCCCCATTATCATTTTGGAATGAAGTTATTTATCCTTGACAATATTCTTTCTCTGAAATTTTCATTGATGGTTATTATAGTAGTATCTCCAGCTTTATTTTCACTGGTGTTGGCATTACCTATCTTTACCTGTCCTTTCATTTCTAAGCTTTATTTTTGTTTTTAACATATATTTTCTGTATGCAATATATAGCTTTTTTTATACTATCTGACATTTTCATCCTTTTAATTGAATAGTTAAGGCTATTTCAATTAACATAATTATTAATATAGTTGGGCTTAAGGCTATCATTTTGTCATTTGTTTTTTTATGCATCTTACTTATTTTTCTTTTATCATCCTTATCTGCATTCTCTTGGACTAATTGAATATTTTTATGATTCTGTCTTATTTTCTTTATTAGCTTATTATTTATAACTCTTTGTTTAGTTATTTTAGTGCTTGCTTTAGTGCTTACAGTGTACAACTTTAACTTAGCACTTTCAAGTGATAGCATACTATATGCTATACCATAGGATAATAACCATGCAGTTGTATACTTCTGTTTGTCTCTGTCTTGTCTATTTATTGTTGTTATATATTTTATGTCTATGTATATCAGAAAGATGACAAAATAGTGTTATAATATTTAGCAAGCTCTGTGAACTTTGGGTAGTTATTTAAACCCTAGAAACTTTTAATATTTCCACTTGTGTAATGGAAGTGGAAATGCCATTTTAAAGAATTAACTGAGATAATGCACTTAAAAATATTAATGCAGTGAGTGATAAAAGTATGTTTTCCAAAAATATTTAAAAATATTATCATGTTTATTTTCTTAAGGTTAAATATTCAGACACAGATGAAATGTCATAATACATTGATGCCAAGTCTTACATGACGATATGTGATATATAGATTTCTCATTCATTAATGTGAGGTCAATGGAATTTTTAATGTGAATGGTTCTCACTGCATTCACCTTGTAAGCTTTGCAATTACTCAGGAGAAACTTCTGATAATAATCAGAATAGAAGTCTGTATTTTTGTGGGGGCTTTTTTTGTTATTAGTTTTGGTTGTTTATTTGTTTTTTGGTTCTTGACTTCCTTTAACTCTCTAGTACCTTTTCAGCCAAAAGCATGGGGCCTTTTATACTCTACCAATAGTCCACAAGTTCAGCAATAACAATTCAGTGGTTTTGGGTGTGGCTAAAGATACAGGAGAATAATAGTGCAGTTGTTATCTTTACTAAGTTGACTTAATTGTTAACTCACCCTATGAATATATTTGTTTTTGTTAATAACAATTGTTCAGAATCTCTTCTTATTTTCTTTGTCCTTCCCCTTCCTAGAAAAAGTCCTCTCTAGATCTCATCCAGTGGTTTTTCAGGTCTACACAAAATTCCCTCTTGCTCTTCAGAAGAGGAGATTAGCCAGTGTTGGCAGAATTTCCTCAACTTCTCTGGGTTGGAATCACAGTGCTGATCTCTGGAGACACATGTCCATAGTCTGGCTAATGCAAAAGTGGAAAGTAAATTTACAGCCCAGGGAGATTTAGGAACGTAAATGGGGACAACTGGCTAGTATTATTTGACAAGGATATTTTAAGAAATTCTACTGGGAATAGATTCTTATAGCTTTCTTTATAACTCATAAAAATTCGCATTTTCTAATCTTACTTTAATTTGGCTTCCTCAGTGCAAATTTCTTTCAGGTGTAGGTCTAAAAGAGTTGACTCCTAGGTCACATATGGACATATTATTTTCAGACATTTTTTAAAGTTCCTCTTTATTTTGGGGTATGAGCAGCAGTCAGGGAGTTGTATAAGCATATTGATCTAGATTTGTTTGAATATCTAGACTATACTCTTATATTTAAATCAGGTTTAAATCCTAGTAGTAGATTAACAGACTGTGTGAGTGAGGGGTAATTCTGTGACTAGGACATTTTTGTGAGCAAAAACACTGAGTGGAATACCATCCAGAATTGATGTGCAAGTAATCACCCTTATTATCTTTGGTTTAGCATTTGTTATGGTAATTTAAGGCAGTAGATTAAAATGTGGCATATCACAATTTAAGAAAGAGTAAAAACATTTTTCACAATGTTTTACTATGCCTAATATGAACAAATTTTTACTTAAAAAAAATTTCCATATTGACAGTGCCTCAAAATTTGGAGAAATTCCCATTTTTCAAAAGATAATTTTTCTAAAATTATCTACATTTATCAGAATCAGGTAAGTTAACTTTATATTAAATAAAATTTTATATCAACAGTGAAAATGTGATTATTTATTGATAGCCTTCACTGACATATGAGAATCCAGTTGTACAATGTTGAAGGAAAATGACATAAAATTCCTCTTCCCAGAGACAAGTAGTGGGCACACCATTTGCTGATCACAGCCTTTTGATTAATGACTTCAGATTGCTGGATGCCCAGCTTTGAGGGAAGCTGTTATTCCAACCTTCCCCAGACAAAAGCAGCAGCAGATACTTAAAGACACTGAGATTCTTCAAGGCTGTGAGAGGCAACTGAAGGGCTGCAATTGCTGGGCAGGTCAAGAAAGCTCAGCTTTGAGAGGTCATGGAAAGAAGTTCATGGAGCCTTCCTGATCCCCTCCATAAGGCACTTTGGAGCCAGTCTGTGCCACCTTTGTGGGTCCCTAACTCTGTTTCAGCTGGAAAAGACCGACTTGGAAAACTCCTTTCTGGTGTGTCTCCCTTTCCAGAATTTGCTTTCCAGGCAAAAGCAACTTGAAACAATTAAACGAGTATAAGAAATAGAGGTAAACAGCTGGGGCAAAGGCTTGCCTACCTTAAATACCCAGGAGAAGGAGGGTTTTATCCTGGGAATCAGAGGGCTTATTCAAACTTCTGTAAAAAGCAGAACTACAAAACAAGTAACAAGCACAAGCCCAGGACAAATCACAGGCCCAGAAAAGAAAGTGAGGTCCCTGAACACTGTATTCACCTTGGACTGACCTTCCTGATAGGAGGCCTGAAGCTCAAGAAAAGCTCTGTTTTATCACCAGGTGGTTACAAAATCAAGAAACCTACATCTCAGAAATAAATCCTAGAGTTAACATTTTAGAATATTAAACTGTACAGTGTATAATAAAAGTACAAGACAAACAAACAAACAAACAGGAAATTATGGCACATCCATAGGAAGAAGTTAAAAATACAGAAAAAAAAAAGGAAAAGAAAAGAATGTGGACATACCAAACAAAGCCTTTAAAAATATGGTCTTAAAAATGTTCAAGTAAATCAAAGACATTCCAGAGACATAACTAAAGATATCAAGAAAACAATGAATGAACAATATGACAGAATTAGAAAAGAGATAGAAAATTTTAAAAGGAACCAAACAGCAAGACTGGAGTTGAAGACCACAATAAGTGAATTGAAAAATACCCAGGAGGCCTTCAAGAGTAGATTGTTGCTGGCAGAGGAAAGAATCAGTGAAGTTGAAGAGAAGATATCTGAAATGAGTCAGGCTGGGGAGTAGAAAGAAAAAAAACATATATTAAAAGAAAAATATCTTAGGGCAACTATGATACACCATCTATCACACCAATACATATATTCTGTCTCTTACTGTGAGACAGAAAGAATAGTCAGAGAAGTAATGATAGAGAATTTCCCAAATTTAGTGAAAAGCATGAATGTGTACATCCAAGAAGCTCAGAGAACACCAAACAAGATAAACACGGAGAAAAATATATCCTATCGTATAGTGATCATATTATCTAATGCAAAGAAAAAAGAGAGTTCTGAAACCTGTAAGAGAAAAGCAATATATTGTTTACAAGGGAGTCCCAGTTAGATTGAATGACAATTTCTTGTCAGAAATGATAGAGCAAGAAGGCTGTGGGTTGAAATACTTAAAGTATTGAATGAAAACAACTGTCAAACAAGAATTTTATATACAGTGAGACTATCTTTCAAAATGAGGGAAAGATTAAATCATTTCCAGATAAACAAAAGCTGAGGAAGTTCATCACCACTAGACCTGCCCTACAAGCAAAGCTAAAGGGAATTCTTCAGACTGAAAGGAGAGAACACTAAACAGTATAACTATGAAGGTAATTGTAAATGTCAGTAATTATGTATTGTATTTTCTGGTATGTAACTTCACTTCTTCATACAGGTGATAAAATGCAAGTGAATAAAAAGTAATGATAAATCTGTGCTTTTGGACATAAAATGTAAAAAGTTATAAGTGATAATGAGTAGAATAAAAGGTGGGGGGATTTAGAGATATAGGGCAAGTATATGTGTATGCTATTGAGACAAGTTGGTATCAAACCAAATATTGTTATTTATTTAGGAGTTCATATTTTAACCCTATTATAGCCACATAGAAAATATATGAAAAATATATCCAGATAGAAAAGAGAAGACACTCAACATGGTCTAACACAAAAATCAAAAAAATATAAAAGTAGGCATTAATGGAAGAATTAGGGACCAAAAAAGTATAAGACTTACAAAGGCTAAATTAAAAAATAGCAGAAGAAAGTCCTGAATTATCAGTAGTAAATTTAAATGTAAACTTATAAAATTTCCTAGTAAAAAGGCAGAGATTGGCAGAATCAAAGCAATGCAACTATATGCTGTCTACAAGAAACTCAACTTATATTCAAAGATAACAGTATGTTGACAGTGAAAGGATAGGAAAAAATAGACATACCATGCAAGAAGTAAGGAAGAGTTAGCTAGGTAGCCATATTAATATAAGGTAAATTAGACTTTAAATAAAAAACAGTTACAGGGGACAAAGAAGGACATTTTATACGGATAAAGGGGTCAATCCCACAAGAAGATGAAAAAATTACAAATGTATTTGCACCTTATAGTAGAGACCCAAAATATATGAAGCAAATACTGACAGATTTGAAGGGAAAAATTGATGATTCTACATTAATATAGGAGACTTTAATACATCACTCTCAATAATGGAAAGAACATCTAGTCAGAAGGTCAATAAGGTAGTACAAGTTTCAGGCAATACTCTAAACCAACTGGACCTAACAAACATATACAGAAACCTTAACCAAACAACAAAAGATATACATTCTTCTCAAGTGCACACGAACCATTCTCCTTAATAGATCGTATGCTAGGTCACAAAGCAAGTCTCAGTAAATTTTTAAAACGATGTTGAAATCATGCAATGTATCTTCTTTGACCACAACAGAATGAAACTAAAAATCACTAATAGAAGGAAAAATAGAAAGTTCACAAATATGTGGAAATTGAACAATATACTGTTAAGCAATCAAATGATTAAAGAGGAAATCACAAGGGAACCTAGGAAATATCTTGGGGTGAATGAAAATTAAAATACAATATACCAAAACATATGAGTCACAGCAAGGCCAGTGCTGGAAGACAAATTTATAACTCTAAATGCTTACATTAAAAATGAAGAAAAACTTCATATCAGAGATTAACCTCAAAACTGGAAAAAATATAAAAAGAACACCAGTTAAACACAATGAGACCAGAAGGAAGGAAATAACAAAGATAAAAGCAGAAATAAATGAAATAGAAAACAAAAAACAATAGGGAGAATCAACAAAATCAAAATTTGGTTCTTTAAATAGATCAATGCAATTGACAAACCTTTACTATAAAGACAAAGAAAAAGAGAATATACAAATAAAGAAAATTAGAAATGAAAATGAGACATTATTAAGGACCATGTTGAAATAAAAAGGACTATAAGAGAATACTATGAACAACTGTAATCCAATAAATTATATAATGGCATAATTATATATAATTAATAATTTGTTGATATATAAAATTATATATCAATAAATTAAATAATAAATTACATATATAAATTTATATATAATTATATATAAATTTTATGATGGACAAATTCTTAGAAACACACAAACTACCCATACTGACTCAAGAAGAAATAAAATATCTCAACAAACCAATTAATAATAAAGACATTGAATCAGTAATCAAAAACCTCCCAACAAAGAAAAGCCCAGGACCAGATGCCTTCACAGGGGAATTTTAGCAAACATTCCAATTAAATCCAATTATGCTCAAACTCTTCCAAAAACTGAAGAGGAGGGAACATTCCCTAACTCACTTTGTGAACCCACATCACTCTCTAGGCAAAGCCAGACAAAGTTACTACAGGAAAAGAAAATTACAGACCAATATCTCTTATGAATATAGATGGAAAAATCCTCAACAAAATGCTAGCAAACTGAATCCAATGGCACATTGAAAGACTTAAACTACCATAATCAAGTGGGATTTATCCCTGGTATGCAAACGTGGTTCAACATAGGAAAGTGAATCAATATACCAAACCACATTATCAGAATGCAGGGAAAAAACACATGATCACCCCTTCATGAAAAAATGCTTAGAACATTAGGAATAGAAGAAAAGTTCCTTAACATAATAAAGGGCATATATGAAAAGCCCAAAGTCACATCCTATTTAATTGTGAAAGACTGAAAGCTTTCCTTCTAAGATCAGGAAGAAACATTTATTTCAGTTCTAACTGCAATTCAGGTAACAACCCAATTTGTGTCCCATCGTGGGGCTTCTAGGCAAGGATTTTTAAAGAAAAAGAAGATTATTTAAGTTGTTTGTAAAGCATTATAATTGGTGGATATTTGGGACTTTCTAAATGTTCTTCAACTTAAATAGTTTCCTGATTTCTTTATCTCGTAGTTGTTCACAGCCTCCAGATATTTTCAGAAACATTGTTGTTTTTGGGTTTGCATCCTTGTCAGATTGTGATAGCTGGCTGAAATGTGCAAAATAGGAACCTCATGAATGGTGTAAAGATTCCATTTTAAATCTCTTAGCCAAAGTAACTCCATTTTGTTTTATCTCTTTTCTCAGTTCTTAAGTCATTCTACTAACTAGATTCACTTAGTAATAATTATTTTTAAAATTCATCTCTGTTTCAATGTATGCATATAAAAAGAATGCAATATGTAACCTTCATAAATGAGGTATCATTTTTTATTCTAATTTTAAATAAATTTAAAGAAGTGAGAAAAAGTTTTTAAAGTTTGTTGAGGTTCTATAATTTGTGGACAATTTCAAGGAAGAGACCTGTTGTCTTTGTGTTGAAAATGGAGAATAGAAAGTCTTAGGAATTGCAGAAATGATATGACCAAATTGAGACTTTCCTAGTTTTATATATTTAATGATACTGAAAAGGGAATTACTCTTGAAGTATATGATACAAAATGTTTTAAAACCATGTCTTTTTACCACCTAATTTTACTAATATTACATCAGAAATATGGGTACAAAATGTGGAAAATGATGGACTTCAGTTTACACATCTATTTGGTTCAAAAAATTCTGTATTAAAAATGTTGTCTATTGGGCTGAGATATGGCTGATATATCTAATCTAGGAGTAAGGTGGAAAGCCCACCTTGAGCTTAACTAATTCCTAACTGGTGGAGAAAACAGTACTCAGAAGAAGAACGCTTTTGTAGTAGATTTCCATTACCTTTGTGGAAGTCCTGTCCTGATTATACATAAAATAATATAACCAAATATATGAATAAGTCATGTAACAGATAAGAGATATTTGGTTCCTGACCACAATATTTGTCAATGGTTATGTTGTATAAAATCATTTTATTAACTTTGGTGCCAATAATGTATTCTAGCATAATACATAAATTGTGCAGAACTCAAAATGCTTGTGCATTTCAATTAGTTTTTTCCCCTTTACTATGTGAACCATTACTTTAATGATTGTCAAGTTTACCTTAAATGCAACCTATCACTAAAATGCAATTAGAAGAGATAAATAAATTTTAAATTATTTTTCAAAATGTCAGATTTTGACAAAAATTTTTCATTTTGCTGAATGTATTTAAACTATTTCATGTCTTATAACACAGTAAGATTGGTATCCCAAGCTCAATATACAGCCACGTTCCTTTCCTCAAATTCAAGGACTGTTACCCACTCTGCAAATCCAGCAGCTTGCCATTTAGGTACATTTTTAAAAATGTAATTGAAGTTCTTGATCATATGCATGCAGAAAATTCAGAAAAGTGATTCATATTATGGTGGAGAAGGGAACAAGACATAATTGAAAACTCCACTATTATTAAAGAGCACAATTGGAAATTATCAATAAAAATAAATTCCTGCATTGAGTTTAATAAATTTGCATTATTACTTAAATATTATAAATAACAGTCATAGGGAATTTTCTATTTTGAAAATAGTAACACTTAAATCATAGTATTTTTAAATCTGAATAAAATGCCTTTTTAGTATCATCAATATAACAGAATATTTAAAAACATTAAAAATACTAGAGAATTTAACTGTGATTCCTATGAATAAATTTAATAAATATTAATTATACACTCAATTCTGTGATGTGTTGAAACTTTTTAAATAATTGTGATCATACTATAACTGTTTTCACCCATATACCTGGTCATGTGTTTTTTTCCAAACATTTAACTGTTTGTGCATAGCATATAATAAATTCAAAATACAGAACATCAGAGAAACATATCAGAATTCATCGTCATGGCACCATGACAGAAATATAATTTGCTTTGTGCTTTTCTTATTTTTCATTTTGCCCTTTTGGTGGGAAATTCCTGGTCTTTTCAACAACCAATGTACTTTTCCTCAGCCATTTATCCTCTGTGGACATCAACTACCCGCTGTGTGACACTCATACTGATTATTTACCTGCTAATGGAGAAAAAGCTATCACTTTGATAATTTCACGCTTTTCATGCATTTCTTTGGAATGACTGAATTCTTCATCCTCATAATTGTGGCTTTTGATTGCTGTGTTGCCATCTGCAACCTCTCTGCTATGTGATATCCAGGAACAGGACAAGATGAAATCTCCTAGTGATAACTGCTTGAGTGTAGTAGGGCTGTCCATTCCTCCTCCTAGTTTTGTGTCATTTTTGGCTTCTCTTCTGTGGCCCCAATGAAATCAATCACTACTACTGTGCAATTTTCCCTTTAATGAATGTTTCCTGTAATGATACCTACATCAATGGTGACCTTGTGGTTGCCAACTCAGGAATATTTGTTTTAATAGCATTTGTCCTCTGTTTGTGTCACATGTCATTACATTATCACCTAAAGAAATCATTCAGCTGAGGGAAGGTGCAAAGCCCTCTCTATATGTGGGTCATATATCACTTGGGTAGCATTACTTTTGGGGGCCATTAATCTTTGCTTAACTTAGACCTCATACAACCTTCCCTGAGGATAAAGTATTTGTACTATTTCATACCATCATTATTTCTATATTAATTCTTATCTATATATTGAGAAGTCAGAGATGAGAAAGGGCATGAAAAAGGTTTGGTGTTAAAAGATATTCTCAGAAGAAAAACACAATTGATTTGTCCTGCTCAATATGCTAAATAACTTTGTGTAAGAGTAAAGTGGACTTGGAAAAGTAAGTTCTGTAAGTTGTCAGATCATTGAAACCAACTCCCTATTTTCATAAATGTCAGAAAGGATAAAGTGGAGAATTATAAGTCATGTGACAATTTCCCATGTAAGAGTGAATTGGATAAGGTACTTTTCATAGTATAAATACATGAAAAATGAAAGGTGACTGTGTCTTGTAGTCTTATAGGTGAAGGTGAACATGAACTTTAATAATTATTTGTAAGTGAAACTTATACTTGTATACCACTCAACATTTTGACATTTTGCAAAAAATGGAGGAAATTAAAAGTGGTCTTCAGAAATTTAAAAACATATAATATTGAGCTTCATTGGCTTATAGTATATTTGAGGAAATCCTGAATGGTGACCCCTTAAAGAAATTAGGTAATGAAGAATTCCACAAAGAATAGAATATCGTTTAAACTGTGAAGGAAACGTGGTCTTCTCACTACCTTAAAGTGTTATAGGGAGAGACAAAGATTTGAAATACCTGGTGTGGCTTTTTATATTTCTATTACAATGTTTATTGCATCACATATATTCATAAAGTAGAAAGACAAGATGAGAAAATTCATAACGTATATCCATTCCCAATAGACCTCCACTTGAAGAAAGGATACACAACTCTGTGTTGGAGAAGAACCACACCTCAGGTTATATTGATATATAAATAGTAGAAATGAATTGATTCATCATCCTAGTAGACAGGAAATAGGCCAGGGGAAATTTTTAAAAACTTTGTAAACATGTTTTTAAAAACATGTTTTTAAAAATGTTTCTTTAGCATCAATTTGTTTATATTTATTTCATATTTTATAAGAGAAAAGCAACAAAACAATTATATATTGTGTTAAAATATATAATACCATGGAGCATTGATAAAATACAACATTTATAGACATTGGGAAGAGTAGATTTCTAGAAAAGATTTCCTAAGAGAGCTAGAAGGAAACTTAAGAAAATATTTTTTAACATCAATAAGATACAAATAAACCATATCTATATGAGAATGAATCGAAATTATAAGTCATAGACAATGCTGTAATATTAAGAAAGGAATTATATAAAAACATAAAGATTAACTGAGAACTTAAAGTGCTCTAGAAGTTTAATAACAATTTTAATGACAAAACAAAATGAAAGAGAAAGAAAAGGAAAGGAAATAATCTGAGAAACAAATCATAGCAGAATTCTATTAGAGAGAAATTCTATAAATATCATTTGGACAAATTATTAAGAAAGAAATGAATATTATGCTACGGTAAGCCATTTCTCTATCATATCAAGTATTAGTAACAATGTAGCAATGTCCTCAAGTTTTGAGATAAATATTATTCTTATTCTAATTCTATTTTATCTATGCAGGGAAAAGAAAGACAACTTCACATTCATTTAGCTTGTTAATATAACCTACCCGTATGTTCTTTCTGGCCTACCCAATTGTTTTTAATTGTTTACTTAAAGAAAGTTCATAACACTGTAAGTGATGAATCAAAAAATATTAGGGGGCAGAAAATAAATGATTAATGTAGTTTGTCTTCATTCTCAAAAAGTATAGGCAGTAACACTGGGAAAGAACACATCCGTTGAACCAGGATTCTGTAATGCTTGATTTGAGTTAATGTCCTGCCAACTTTGGCCAAATCAACAAACTTCCATGTGCATATTTTGCAATCTTAATATCAAAATGAGAAGAAAAGTTATCAATATCACTTAAATATTAGCTGATAAATAGAGTTTTCATGAGAAAGATAATTGATTATTGGATAAGGTACATGGGTTTTTATTATTTAGGACATTAAACATTTAAAGCAGACATGATACAACTACTTCCATTTTTTAAACTATGACTCAGTGCTAGTGTTGCCTTCTTCTAAACCTTCTTGAAAAAGGAATCCACAGAGAAGACACCATATTATTTAGGGAAACAAAAATCATAATAGTGTCTCCAAATCTATTAAATTGAGCCATACCTATATAACACAAGCACTTGTACTGAACAGAAGCACATTCAGTTTCCCTTCAAAGTTACCAAAATTCTCTCCATACACAACCTATACAAAAATTGTTTCATGAATAATCCTTAGCAGGATTTTTACTAATGTTTATCAGCAGCCTTTACACAAAGCAGGTTCTTCTTACTTCAGTATCTTTGCTCCTACTGTGCTTCTGTTATTATTAACTAAATGCCTATCCCTTATTTTTAACTAATGGCCTACTATGTTTACATTGCTAAGACTTTCCTAAGGAAAGCAACCCCAAAGAATCCTTTTAATGCTCTTCTAACTGATGGTATGAACAAGAAAAATGAATTATTTGATGAATCATTGATCCCATTGTGCAATTGGCCTAGGATTTTACTAAATTTTTGTATTGCATTACCAAAGAAACTGTATTTTTCTCTGGCAAGATAGTGTCCATTAAGAATGTAATACACAATGTAAAATATAACATTGATTAATAAAACTGTGGGATCATATGAGGTAATAAAAAAGCTACACTGTTTACTTAGGTGAAAATACAAGATCAAAGACAAAATAAAATATTATAAAAGGTTGAGAGTAATTATAACTAGAAATAGATGAGAACAGTTGTTTTTCTCTGAGTTTTTGCCATTTTGAAGATTTAGTGATACTACAATGACTGAAAGAATATTTTGAAAATATGTACATATACTGCAAACCCAATTTTGTTTTATCCATATGTATGCATTCGATACATTAGATAGAGGGATAGTACATTTTATATCATTTTTAAAATGGACTTTTTTTTAAAAGAAGCCAGAATATAAAGACATACTTGGATTTTTCTTTTTCATTTGTGCTACTGGAGAATCCATGGAAGAAAATGTGCTTCTAGGATGAGGAAAAGGCTAGAATAATCCAGAGAGAAGAGGAAGCTCAGAGGGGATCCTGGGAAAGAAATTTTTCTCCATAAAAGAGAGTCACAATTATTAAAACATGACCTAGACTAATGGAGATGTTTAGTAGAAAGGAATAATAATGTCTAAAAATGATTTTTTCAGGATTGTACAGAAATGACTGGACTGAAATAAAGAAAAAACATCCTAGACTTGCATTCAAGTTAATTCTTTGGAGGCAAATCAAACCTCATATACTAAGTTGCTTCAATGACTTGGGCATTGTTTTGACTTGACTTGAATTAATTAATTAATTAATTATTCTTTTAGGTGGTACTGGAGTTTGGACCTGGGACCTCATATAAGTGAACTAGGCACTCAACCACTGAGCTACATCCACTCCTCAACTTGAATATTTGTGGACTTTTTAAATTATGGAATAGAAAAATATATGGAAAAGTGACAACAATAGTGGCAATTGAAATGTCCTTCTAGCGTCCACATGAATCAAGTAAATCACAGTCTACTTTTGCGACCCACATTATAACACTTTTTTATTTTAATCCTTCGCTTTCCCTAGAATTACTTATTCCTCTGACTTTTACTGGACTTTTACTGGCCTGGTGACCGTAGACAGGATTGTCTCATGGATGATCTTAGTGCTCATATCACTGTGTTGCTTTGAAGATTGGATGAGAACACTTGTTATAGGAACCACAGTACGTGCTCAATTTGTTCTGCTCACATAGGACATTGGAAGGTATGTTTAACTTTGCACACAAATGTGAAGAAGAAAAGGAGGAAAAAGAGAGATATAGAAATGAGTTGGAAAGACTTAAGATGCATTCAAGTGTTTTGTTTTGTTTTCAAATTCTTCTGGTAGGTGTTTTCTAATTTTATGCAGAATAACATTGAATTTCTATGTTTATATATATTTTTAGGAGACTTACTAAAATGATACTTATAAATAAACAAAACCTATTATAATATTCTTGGAAAGCACAATAAAGGCACTTTGAGGAGAGATGAAGACTGTTATCTAATATGAGGTCCTAAAGCTATTCTTTTCTCCTCCGAAAACATAAAGGAAACTATAGAAAGGAAAAGATGCTAAAAAAAAAGCCCTACAAATTTGTTTTCATCAAAAAACACTTTGCATAGAGAGCAGGAACATTAAATCATTGGGGTCCAGGAGGACTATCTAATGAGTAAGATGCCTCAATCACAGGCAGCTAGGCTAATTGTACATTGCATACTGATTATAATCCAGATTCTATCTTTGTGCAGTGGGACTGATAACTTGAATCTAAAAGAAATCTAACTGGTGAGTTGATTATTTGGAAAGTAGTTCCAAACATCATACAAGGGATAGTCAATGTCTTCGAATAAGAGAAATGTAATTTTAGAATTTAGAGTTTACCCCGTTATTTAGCTAATTATGTGAGCCTAGATACTTCTAGGTATCATTTTAGTGATGGAAATGCAGGTCTCATTGATTTCTTGGATATTCAAATTATTCTACATGTCTGCAGACTGTTGTTATGAGTGTATGTCCTCCCATTATTTCAATGAACATTGGCTGAGTGACATGTGCCTGTTGTCCCTAATATTGTTCATAGTTTTCATCTATGAATTGTAGGAGGAATTAGAAAGTGCACATTATTAATATCACTAATGGGGGGGAATGTGAATTTAAGAATCTAAAATTAAATAATCTGAAGACTAGAAGAATGACCAGCATTTCAATGAGGAATAAAAGAAAACACTGAGAAGAAAAGCATAGGAATGAATCCACAATAATAGAAGAAGGATTAGATGAACCTGTGTGGTAAAGTATTTCTTTCCTTCTTATAACCTGCCTGAGTGGGTGATATACACTTTATTTCTTTATTTATTTACTTAATTATAGGAGGTATCAGGGATTGAACCCCAAATCCTGGTACATGGGGAGCAGGTTCTCAACCACTGAGCTACACCTTTTCCTCCATAATTTATTTTTGACTCCTTAGTATATGTAGTTGATTGTTAAACAGAGTTAAATAAAGAGATAATCTCTGATTTTCAAAGATTTATTTTGTAATTAACAAAGTAATAAATTAAAAGAGTTGCCTAAAATGGTTATGATGTGATATTCTAAAAGGTCACTCAGTGAGAGAGAAATGATGCTTACCTAGGGGGTAGATTTTCCATTGGAAGAAAATATTAAAACTTTTGGTAGAAAGTCAGCAACGTGTTAATTAAGAAAAAGTGATTCACATATTATAAAGTAGTGAGAAAACAAAGCGAAAGAAATGTCCCTCCAACATCAACTACCAGACAAATAAACTTAACCAAAGATTCCTAACAGGTCAATAAAAATCAAATGGAAGTATTTCTAAACTGGAATCTATTTTTATATTATCTGTCTTGACTTTGTTAACTGCCATTCTTGCCTGTGATGTTTATAATGGTAATGATTTCTCCTACATATGTAAGAGAAAGGAATAGGGTGAGTGTGCAGTTTTTGCTTGAGTTTTATCTATATTTTTATAGATTTAGAGGATGTAACTTAATTTATTATCCCATTTTCACAGATTAGAATAGCTGAAATACTTCAATGCTAATAATTGTGGAGATCACAGGATTTTATGTAAAATTAGTAAGCTAATAGAAAAAGTGAGGGTTTTACATCTTTTGTGGCTTATGAATTTGTACTCTGGGCTCAGAAAATTCTGATTTGCTTAGTAATAATAAGGTATTTTATATATAATCAACCCAGGAAAGCCTTAGGGGACTTTTTTACTTCTCTAAAATACTGTTACTTATGTATGAGAATCAAACTGAATATGATTCTAATTTTATTACATAAATATTATCATATTTATCTTTTAAAAATTCTCCTTTATCTAATTTTTTTTAAGGAGGTACCAGGGATTGTACCGGGACCTCGTATATGGGAAACAGGCACTCAAACCGCTGAGCTACACCCACTCCCTTCCTTTTTTCTATTTTTAAACTTGAAGCTCAGAGCGGACTGTTTTAGTTAAGGGAGATCATGTCTCTATGTTTTGGATGAAGAAGTTATTTTGGAAGGAAATCAAATCATTTGCAGTGTTCGCTACTATTGTGGCTTAGTCCACAATAGAAACTATATTCCTCTCCATTCTAAAATTAAGGAGCTGGAAAATGAGTGGCAGTTTATACAGAAAGATTAATTATTTTAAAGGGAAAGCTAACTCAACAGGAAGGATTTCCAAGAAGGGAAATAATCATCACCTATGTCCTTGAGAATGGAGAAAACTGGTGTTTCAGACACTTTTTATTAAAATTGTCTAAGTAGAATGTCAGAGCACAGTTAATTAGCAAGCAAGGATATTAATTTTTTGTCATTAAAGGCAGATAGATGTTTGGCTTTGCCTGAGTACTTTAATAATCTTAATTTTTTTCTGGATCATAATTTCATGTGTCAACCATAATTTTCTCATTTCATTTTCAGTGGATAGATGGGGAAAGAACAATTAAGGTGGGTTTTATTCTGGCACTTGATTAAAATGTTTTCCTTTTATGTCCATGCAAATGAATAGGCAATCACTTTGAGTGTTCAAAACAATATTTTAAATATTATTTCAAAATAAAAAGCATTCTTTTAACTTATAGGTGAGGAAATATATACATAGTATAAATGGATGTATGTTGAGAAAAACTTAATGATCAAGGACTTGTCTATAAGTTAATTCTAAATCTTAAAACTGCACCCTAGAAATAAATTCAAATGTCTTACAGCTCCATCTTCATTGCAATGGAATTTTTTTTTTTTCATTTTGATGGCAAAATGGTTAATATAGTCTATGAAATAGAGAGATGAGGAGAGAATTAAAAATGTATTACTGTGGAATGATAGCTATAAGATAAGGGCCAAATATGTATCACAGATTTTTAGGAAAGGTGATGAGTATTAATGATTCAGATTATGGTCAAAATTTATAGTAAAAACACTTGTACCATATGTTTAACAATCTATGCTAATTTTCCATCAGTGTTATGACTCAAACTAAGTTAACAGAAGCTCTGTTCAACCAGAACAGCATAGACTATATTTCCATATATCAAATGCTATTGGTTTAATATAATCATATTTACTGGATGATGAAGAGATTAAAAACATTTTTTCATTCTATATTTGACTATTATTAAAGACACTTTTATTAAGAATAAAGGGCTTTAATTATTAGACCTCAAAGTTTTCTTTCTGCACAATATGATTTTATGATGCTACAATTTTCTTTTCTGTACGTGAGTCAAATTTATTGGGCAGTGCTCTTAACAAGTGCTAGAATATTGAATTGGTGGCACTAATATTTTGATAAAAATAAAATTTTAATATTTCTATGATTAGTAAGACAATAGTCATTTACTGATTGTTTTGATCTTTACAACTATGACAAGTCCAGAAACAAATTCACCATTTTAAATAGGAGATAACATTCATAGATAAAGTGAGTAGTTCCAAAATTCATACATTGTGGTACTATTAAATAATGCCGTGAAGGTAAAACTGCCTTACGCTTCTCTTTTGTAGTTTTAACTAATGCTTTATTCTGTGGTCCATTTAAGTATACGATTTTCATTAAAATGCCAATGGGTATAAACATACTTCTGTTGTGTAATACCAGCATTTCTCATCACAAATCACTAAGAAAGAAGCAAACAAGAAATAAAAATGTCAATCAAATAATTTGCATTGTTTTATTGCAGAGAACTTTTTCCTTCTACTTATTAAACATGTATTTATCATTATATTAATCTTTAATTTTATTTTCTACCCCATTCCAAAATTATTTTCAGGTAGAATATATTCCACTAGTGACCACCATGAAAACTTTCCGTTTGCTTCCACATGGTTAAACAAAGACAATGCATGACATATACATGCATTTTTAACAAATTTTGAGTACGTAAGGATCCAGAGTGACATCCATTCTAAGTACATAGTTGTATTTGTGTTTCCATTGGAATTGGAAAATGTTTTATATCTGTATGGCTTTTTTTAAAGTTTCTATTTGGCTGATTGAATGCATTCATTTTTATTGTCAAAATTGAACATAATGTTCTGAAAGATCTATGGAAATCATCATGAGAAAACCAGGAAGGACACTTTTATTAAATATCAGAATTTCATTTTCTGTAAAACTGAAATCATGTTATTAAACATAAGCTTGTGAGATGTGTATAATCATAAATATTCTCCACAAACATTTCTGACATTGTATTACATGATTTACCTGTTACACATTTTCACTTCATTGAACCATGGAAAATAGGAATAATGTCACTGTGTTTATTCTCTTGGGACTTTCTCAAAATAGGTCAACAGAAATCTTATATTTTACATTATTTTTATTTTTTACATAGTTACTTGAATGAGAAACTTGCTCATAATGATTTCTATCTAATGCAGTCAGTTAATTGGCCAGTCCATGAATTTCTTCCTTAATTAATTCTCACTCCCATAACTTTGGTACACATTCACCAGGACATGCAAACTAATAAGTGACTTACTGGCAGAAGGGAAAACCATTTCCAATTATAAATGCATGACACAGCTCTTTTCCACACATTTTTTTTGGAGGCATCGAGATCTTTATCCTCACAGGAATGGCCTAAGACCACTAAAGTGGCCATCTGCAAGCCCCTGCACTACAGTGTCATCATAAGCAAGCAGAGCTGTAACATGATTATCATAGCTTGTTGTACTGGGGGATTGGTCTACTCTGCCAACCAATTTCTTCTCACCATCTTCTTACCCTTCTGTGGTCCCAATGAAATCGCTCACTTTTTCTGTGATGTGTACCCTTTGCTGAAATAGGTCTGCATTTATACATACAAATTTGGTCTCTTGATAATTGTCAATTCAGGTGTGATTGCTTTGGTTATTTTTGTGATTTTAATGGTATCATATTTCCTGATATTATACATCATCAGGTTCTAGCCTGCTGAAAGCCGTAGCAAAGCTCTTTTCACTTGCAGTTCTCACATAACAGCTGTGTGTTACTCTTTGCACCTATTCTCCTCATTTACATTAGACCAGCCATAACTTTTCCAGAAGATAAAGTTTTTTTCTTTTTTTACACCATCATTGCTGTCATGTTCAACCTTCTGGTTAACACTCTGAGAAACCTGGAGATGAAGAATGCCTTGAGAAAAGTCCGGTGCCACTGTTTCATTTTTGAAGGGAAGTAGTTTATTTGAAAACCATTGCTGAATTTCATTCTAAGCATTGTTAAATAGGTGTGTGTTTAACCCCAAGCCCTAAAATAGATCTGGAATGATAGATACATTTTTATTCAAGAGTATGCAAAAGCCAATCTCAAATTATATATCAGTGTCTTCAACTCTTGCCAAGACCTATTTCTAATTAGGCACATTTGATATATTTTCTCATGGTTAGTTTACCTTCACTGTCTTCACTTATCTACCTCAAATTTTCCTTACTTTTACAATTCATTCTGACAGTATAAGGAAGTCTTTCTCTGTTTTTGTAATTCTCTTGACAATATCTAACTGGAAGCTATCTGATGGAGGAAAAATGACGTTTTTAGACTCCCAGGTCCAGTATCACAAAGCACAGCGTAGATAGGTGGATTTTCTAGCTGAGGTCAATAGATAAATGAGTGAAACATTTAACCACTTTGGCTACTCAGTATTCATAAACATTATTCTGTACGATTTGAAGCTCCTAATAAAATAGAAACATCTTTCTGTTTATACTGCTCAAGATGCTTCTATAAAGATATTCTCATCCTCTACCCCAAATTGGGAAAAATATCATTCCCCAAATCTTGGTATATGGCTATATTAATCAGGGTTCTCTAGGGAAATACAATCTACAGGAGATATATGTAAACAGTATGAGATTTTATAAAATTATCTCACATGACCATAGGAATGCACAAGTCCAGATTCCACAGGCAGGCTGCAAACCAGAGGCTACAATGAAAGTCCAATGAAGGTCCTTGATGAGTTTCCAAGAGATGTTGGCTGTCCAAAGATGAGCTGGGAAATTCCCTCTGAATGCTGAAATCACTTCCCCTTGTATGGCACTCGATTGGATAAAACATCACTCATTGCTGATAGCAAACTACCTGGTTGATTGTAGATGTAATCAGCCATCTATGCAGTAAACTCACTGATGACTAAAGTCCATAAATGTCCTTGTATTACAATTAGTCCATTGCTTACTTGACCAAACAAATAGGCACAATTACCTGGCCCAGTTGACACATTAGCTTAACATCACAATGACTCTAAATAATGTTGATTAAAATGTCAATTAATCTTCTAGTTCAGATTACAATCAGAAATGAATTATGTGTAACATAAACATTAGATTGTAAAATTAACTATCAAAATTATCTCATATAAAATATATACAATTTAATAGTTCATATATATATAAAGTAACAAAGGAAATTAAGCATTGCTACCACAGCTCTTGTTGCTGTAATTGGTCATCAGATTCATTTATATCTTTATTTCTTCAAGTTTATACTCCACTTTCCCTTTGCTCTTAGGCTGTTTCTCATTCATTATCTAGTCTTCTTATTTTTGATCAATTATCTAATATTCCTGAGTTTCTAAATCCTTAATGATTCTGACATTTTAGTTCCTTTATTTTTCATTACCTCTTACTATTTGTTTTGGAAACTTTAGAAGATCCTTAGAGAATCCCCTGGGTTGCAGATATTGGCCATCTACCCTCATTGTGTTGAAACAGCCACATTTCTCTTGGTCATCAGTACCAACAGTACCATTTGTTGATTGGTTTATTAGGAGGGTGAGGAGCCCAAAATGTCCAGGTGGCATTCTCACTTACCAATTCAATAAAATCATTTCTGATTTCCTCTGTAAAAGCATAATCTTTTTGTAACTATGGCTTTGAACCAGCTGAGCTGAAAATGAAGAATCTGTAACATAAAGATGGTACTGCAAAATTAACTACTAAAATGTATTATTTGAAATAATAGAGAACATTTAGTAATATGTATATATATGTGAGTATATATGTGTGTGTACAGAAACATAAACATACATTTATACATATATAAATCTAACGAGCAAAGAAAAATATGAATTGTTACAACAGTCCTTGTTGCTGCAATTAGTCATGAAACTTTAGTCTTTTTACCTTACATTATTTGTTACTTTATTTTTTCATTATCTTTTGCATTTGTCTTGATAATTTTAAGAGATGCCTTAGAGAAGTCTATGGATAGAGGATATTGTTCATCTCTGCACTCATTTTGATGCAACCACCAAATTTCCTCTGCTCATCAGTATCAGTCAATTCAGTACTTCAGTGTCTGTTTGTTTAATAGTGGTGTGAGGAGCCCCCAATTTCCAGGTGGTATTTTTAATTACTAATTTAAAAAAATAACTGCTGTGTTCCCTGTTGAAAACATAAATCTTTGTAACTTAGTCCTAGAAACTAGTTGACTTGAAAATGGTGGGAGAGGAAGCAAAAATTCTCTAAATGAGTTTTTAGTGTAATATTAAAAGAAGCTACTTGCACTTTCCTCCCTTGATACCAATAGCAGTTTATTCTGGCAGTGGAGAAGTAACATTATATATTGGTCATTACATTCTTAAAGATAATGCCCAAGATTTTCAAGGTGATTTCTCTGAACTGGAACTTTAATGTTCAGTAAGATATTCCACTATTCTATCATACCATCTACAAGAAAGTAATGTGCTTATGATAAGACAAGTGAATTCCTTGGAGTTGCATGCTCTGTCACATTTATTTTTTCTATAACTTACTTGATAAAACTCAATGTTTGATGTGTAACAAGATGATGAATAAGGCATTCTATAAATTCATAGAATATGCCATTATAACTTGCATCTGGCCAAACCTTTTGACAAGGACATCCAAAAAACTGGGATTTGGTGTGGGAGTGGGATGACTGTTTGAAGATTCAGAGAACCGTCAAAGTAACCAAGGCTGGAATATCCAAGAGACCAGAAAATAACAATATATGTATAGATGAGGCTGATATTCAGTGCTGTCTTGTCCTTGAGTCATGAGATGATTTTCAAACATCAGCCAACAGATGAATAGTTTAAATATAAGATGTATTTGCAAGAATTTGCTACAATTAGAAGACTCATGCATTACCAGTGGAGCGTAAATCAATACAAGTAAACAACATATTTTAGAAAATAATTGATGAAAATTGACCATACCATGTTCCCATGTCCCAGAAATCCAATCCTAGGTATACACTCTAGAGAAATGTTTACATATGTTCACCGAAAGAGATGAACTTCAGAGAAATTGATAGAATAGTCCCAAACTTCTGTTTTTTTATGTTCTTTTTTCTTTTTGGTACTGGGACCTGGGATTGAACCCCAGGACCTCGTATTTGGGAAGCTGGTGCTCAAACACTGAGCCAGATCAGCTCCCCTAGCCTCATGCTTTTAACAACTCAAATGTAGAATGAATAAATAGAAGGTGGTATATTCATACAATAAAATACCAACAATGATATTAAGGAATTATTGCTGCCCATGATATAGAAAAGTGTCACAATCTCAGAATTATAATAATGGAGAAAAAAGGCAGAATGAAAGAGTAAATATTCTACAATTACATATATATGAATTTTAAACTAGATAAAACGAATCTATGTTGTTAGATGTTAGAATAGCAGTAACTTTTGCTGACTGCAGGAAGGAATCTTTAGTTTTTTTTGCAAATGTTCTCTTAATCTATATGGTGATGACTTGGGCATGTTCATGTTGTAAAAATACACTCCGTGCACCTTATGAATGTGTAGTTTTCTATACGTGAATTAAATTTCAACCGAAGTCCTTTAAAATAAAATTATTTGAGGAATTAAAAAATTAATGCATTATTGGATGAATATTTATAACACTAAATGGCTACAATAGAAATATCAGAGGTTCAAAATTAATGAGCTAAGCAGCCAACAGAAGAAACTAGAAAATAAGTAGAATACAAATAAATAAAAGAGTAATAATACAAAAAATGAATGAAAAAAAATAGGAAAGAAACATGCAATCTAAAATATGAACACCTTAAGAAGTTTATTACTTGTACACAATTTTTTATACATGATTCCCTACCCCAAAAATCTCTGGAAACCATTGTTTCCTTTATGTTTGAAGGGAAACTTAACTAATGCAAGACTATTTATAAAACTTATGCATCTCCCTTAGTGTTAATATATATTTTCTGGATTGCATTAACATGCTTGATTATGAAGTCATACACTAAATCTATTGAGGTTTAACACAATATAAAATCATGTGCCACATAATTTTCTAAACCTTTGGAAAATCTGTGTTCACAAACACATATTGATCAATGTATTTCATGTAAAATACTAAGAAATATCATTTGAGAAGACAACTACAGTTAATATAAAATCTATTCAAATCCATAAAAAATTTCAAAAAATTAAAAACATGACATAACAATAGTTATTCATGAATTCAAAGAAAATCTTAAAGTTTCTGTAAACATGTAAAATAAAATTAAACAGTTTTAAAAATACAAAACACTAGGTATATAAACTTTTATAGCAGTTTTTACTAAATATTGAAGGGACATATCATTCTGATCCTCTAATCTCCTTCAAAAAATAGAGAAGAAATGTTTTTTTATTTCACTTTATAAAACATTATAACCTTAATATCAAATCCAAACAAGAAAGGGATTATAGTCTAATCTCATTCCCGAATATAGATATAAATCTCAAACAAAATACTAACAAAGTGAACAAAGTGAATTCATCTCTACATGACTGATACATTTGTTTACCAAAAACAGATCCTTCTACATCAGAGATTTACATGTTAATGGAGAAAAAAGTCTGTTTCTATTTCAAAAATTTTAAAGAAATGGGGTAGAAACTCTTAGCAGAAAAACTTACAAGAATATTTCTTACATATGATACAGGTTATCTGGAAAAAAGAAACAAGAAGACTTAGAGTGAATATATTTGACATTGAGAAGGTAAAACACATTCCAATGAATCAGGAACAAGTTAAGCATGGCTATTGTCACCATTTTTATCCGATGTTGTTTTAGGATTTTCTGCAGAGAACTGGTTAGTAGCATCTTTGCTTACCTGTAACTTTTGTAACTTTTCCTATCTGTTACTTTTCTTCTTGAGCTTGTTTTTCAGGTGGCCAACTGAAAGTCATGTAACCTGAGCATGTGCAGATATACTGACTGGTATCCTGAGATAACCTCCAAGACACCAACACAAAATCATCTGCCCTCAGAACCAAAGTTGCATGAATTAGGAAGCATCATAAGCAAATCCAATGCAAGAGGTCCTTCAAGGAAGGAAATTTGGTCTGGAACCTTCCTTACAATACATGGACAAATCTGTGCCTAACTAATCAACCCACACCAAACTAACCTTCCCCATAGCAATACCCATCTTCTATCCCAATAAAATCTCCCTGAGCGCTCAAGTCAGGGAGAGAGATATGAGCCTTGAGTCTTGCCTCCTGTACTCTTGATGGCTGATCTTGCAATGAAGCTCTTTCTTTTCTCAAAAGCCCAAGTCATGAAATTGACTCCTGGGTGCCTAGGGCAATATGTGTTTGCTTGGCAACAGTTCCTATATATAAGCAGTCAACAGAAAATAAATCTTTACAAAATACAATGTATAACAGAAAACAAAAATCTAAAGTACTCAGAAGAGAATGTCACAGTATATAAACAAAATTATAAACTTTTTAAAAGACGTTAGAGTGACTTAAGGAAATAGGGAGATGCTGTACTTTTTCCTTAGTTAAGGCAATATTATATTGTAGATGGTTTTTTTCATAAGTTGGTTTAAATATCCAGTGGCTTTACAATTGTTATCAGAGGAATATTTTTCTGGGAACTCATTGAGTTTATTGTAAATATATGTAGAATATCAAAGGGCATTAAAGCCATGACAAGCCAGATGGATAGAGAGAAGGGAGGGAGATTGGTCCTCACAAATATCACCATTTATTATATAATATATGAGTGAAGCAATGTAATATTAACGCAGGAATAGAAAAACTTAGTCCAGTATAGCAAAAATAGCTCAGAAACATACTCATGCATCATCATGACATATAACAAAAGAGAAATTTGCAATTTAGTGGTGTGATAATGACCAATAATAAATCAATGATTCATGATCGAACAAGACACTTTCCGTATAGGAAAGAAAAAAAAAAGGAAATTTAGTCTCATCTCACACCGTATAACAATTCATTTCCCGATAGTTTATGTATTTAAAGGTAAAAGGAAAACTTACCTTTTAAAAAAAAAAATTATAACTGAATACATTTATCCTGTTATTATTGTGAAGGAGTCCTTAAATGAAACAAAAGTTAACCATAAAAATGGGAATTTTAATGTTTTAGATTAAGAACTTTGTTTATTAAAAAATCATCCTAAAGTGAGAGGAAAAATACATAAACTGGAAGCTTATGACTTACTAAGGATTGGTATACAAAATATATAAACACTCCCAATGAGATAAAGATAAACAAACCATTCCATAAAAAATGGTCAAAGATGAAAACAGACTTTTAACAGGAGAGAAAATCCAAATTACCTGTAAACATCTAAAAAGATGATTAGTAAACGTAATAATAAGGAATAAATTCACAATTTAATAAGATTTAACTTTCATCAGACTGGCAAAATTTAAAGGTATAAAAGACCATGTGGTGGCAAGGATATGGGACAATTGAAACTCTCATGTATTGTTCATAAGAGTGTTAATTTTACCACCTGATTGGGGAGGTTTTAAATATTATATTGAATGTATGCATTTCCTATGACTCAGCAACTCAAATGCTATTTACATACAACAATAGATATTCTTAAAGATTTCCATCGAGATAATTTCAAGAATGTTCATAGTAGCCTTGCTTGTATTAGCAAAAAAAAATGAAAATAAAAATAAAAAAAGGAAAAAAACTGGGAGACAAATAAATTGTTCAATAATAGAAGAATGGATAAATAAATTGTATGTTATTCATACAAAGAAATGCTACAGAAGGAAAAATGAATTAGGTAAATATATGCATCAGATATATGAAAATCAAAAATGTAATTTTGAGGGATAGAAATCATTCACAGTAGATTTAAGGTCAAAAAAAGGTAAAATTAGAAAATATATTGGTTCATGGTATATATTGATTCTATTGATGTAAAATTGAATATGAGATTTACTAATGTACATTTGAGGAATAAGTTACGTTTGAGTGGGAGGGAGGGGATACATTGGGGAAGGGGCTTTCAAGACACTATGAAGGTACTGGTGATGTTTTACTTCTTAACTGGATTTGTGGTATAAAGAAGTTCATTTTATTTTGACTTTTGAGTTTATCTTTCTATATATATATGTATAAGTAGTTACAGAAATGGAAATAGAATTATATATATATAAATACAAACACACATATAATTAATATTTTAAAATATATATTTACAATTAAAATGATAAAGCTCAGTATTTTGAAAAGCAGTTATTGTGCTGATAAAAATTAATTTATTATATGATCACCTGTAAAATTGACCCAGAAGTCAATGTATAATGTCAAAGAAATGATTTCAAAGCTACTGGGAAGAATTAACATATACATATAAGTGGCATTCTTAAAGTTGAGAAGTATTACTCAAATGAGAAATTTGAAAATTCAACTTGAATTTAAGAAAGACAAAATAATTCCGTATATTAATCATCCACTGATATCCACTGATGGTCAATCGCAATAGCTGGAAATAGAACGATACATAATAAATTCTAGTGAAATGTCTCAACTTTTATTCTTGAAATGTATTGACCTCCACTGGGGTTGTGCTGAGACCTGCCCCTTACTATTGGCCTAAAAGCAATGAGGCATGATGAGAATGAACCAAATCTTAAGAAAATAAAGATTATTCTCAAAGAGCTTCAGGTGAGTTTATTCTATCGCCTCCAAACAAATAGACTCAGTTCTCCTCTGGAAAAGAAGAGGAGACTTATTTTGTTCATCTAGAGATTTCAGGGAATTTGAGTGTTCACAATTCTCAAACCCAATCTGTAATGCCACTATTTCAGGATTCCATTTTTCCAAGGCTTTGTTAACATAAGAGATTCTAGAAGCTGTATATTAAGTCTCCTTTAGAGTTCTGCCACCCTTACATCCAGTTCTGGGTCTGATTTTCAGCATGGTTTACTTTTTGGATTCTGGACAACATAGCTCTATCAGAAGCTATGGAAACCACTGGCTTTCACAGCATTCTTTAGGTTGCTTTTAGGACAAATATGACTACCATATCCTTTACATCAGGCTTCTGATGACAATGTTAGGCAACGAAACGACGCTTATGATTAAATATTTACCTTTAGCATTCAGGCTCCAAAGTTATTGAAAATCCCAAGACCCTGCCATTTTCCATCATTTCATCTCAGCACAGATGAGATACTGGTTTAGTGCCCTGCATATACAAAATAGATGTGAGAGGATTTTAGGCCTATAGAGAAAACTCTGATTTGTGGAAATAGGAACCAGTGGAAAATTCTCTTTTCTCCTTCCAAATAATTTGTCTGAGACATAGAAATTTATATAGATTTTCAGAAGACAATCAGGCAAGATGGAGGAAACATCCTAATGCCAAACAGAGGCCAGTTGGAAAATGCACACTATTATATATTTTTCTCCCCTCTTCCTTGCCTTACTTTCATTTTATTTCATCATAGAATTTTAGCTCATAATTTTTACTCAATTTCCACTTCTTGGGAAACTGAGGTTAAGATATTTAATATCAGAGGTTCCCTAGGAAGCAGACCCATAATATGGAATTTTAGATTTTGGTTTCCCTCAAGTCTGAGTGCAATGAGATCCTCATTGCTGTAGGAATTCGTGTTAATGGTCCCTGATATAGTGGCATGATAGTAACCACTGATTCAAATGAAGAAATTCAGGAACAGGGAAATCTTTGCCAAACAACATATGCAATGTATGGATTCACCACCAAGGGCTAACAAGCCTAATATTAGAGAAGCTGGAGAAGTAGTTGAAATGGGACGACTTTGTCATTTTCCATTTTGTCTCAGCTCAAACCCTGAACTTTAGAATTTTTCACAACATGAAGTACATGCTTTTTGGCCTCACAATATCTAATGAAATGGGACAATTGCTTTGTGTTCAAAATTCACAAGGTATAAAGGATTACTGCCTTTGGCATAATTACTTTTTAAGGACGTGAGATGATTGTCACCATTTTAAACTTCACATTTTACCAACTTTTAGAAGATTTTTTTTGTCCGTAGAAGAAGTGAGAAAAAAATTTAGTGTTATAAGCTCCCAGGTAATCCACTTAGAATGCCACTTGGAAATTAAGCAGAAAATGTATATTTCTACCCCTGAGACTACAATTTATATGCAAATTTTGTTTCAGGAAAAAAATTCAAAATAAATACTAGTAATGATATTGCAAAATCTGTAGAGGCTGCTTCTCTCTGCAGACAAAAACAGGCAAGTCCTACACACAGGAAAGCCTCAATGTATGGTGAAATTCATTAGCCTTTAAAAGTGAAGGTAAACATTTATTCTTACTGAGTTCTAAACAGTGAAAACTACATTTAATTCAGAATTAAATGAATTTATCTAATGAATTCTTCACCTGGTAAGTAAAATTCTAACTAACCTATAAGAAATGAGTACTACTTTCAAATAGAAGATAAAAGTTTTCATATACAAAATAATTGCATTTTTCTTTATAAGTACTTATCTTTCTTTTGAAATGTGCATTTTCCCTTTTTCCTTCAAGCTTTTGCAAAAAAATTTTTATACTTTAATTAAACTTCAAAAAATAAAATAATAGACAAAAGGTAGCCTAACAAATTATGGAACCATTACTTTTAAAGAATCCCTGTCCAGGCACATTTATCTTATTTAATCCTAAAAACAGCAAACGTTTTTTGATAATAACTTCCCATTATCTAAGTAAAATTCAGCAAATGATTAGTTCCATATCCTTCAGAAGATGTCAAATAGAAGCAAGCGTTTTTATGATTTTGGGAAATTCATGAAGGAAATAATAGCAATTCTATTCAGTGTCATATATGGGGTGTAATAGAGAAAAGTTAATTGATAGGAAAATCAAGTGAGTGATATGCTTTTTAAGCAAAAGAGAAAATTATAAATAGGAAAAAGAGGCACAATTTAAAAGACATTAAGGATATGCAGTGGAGTAGAAATTCATTGCTTTCTTCCTTTCTCTTTTGCTCATTTATAGATGCTATGTATGCACGGTGAGTTAATAGTGTAGAATGTTATGGGTTTAGAATACCTTAACTTAGAAATTAATGTAGAATAAATTTAATGAGAGAAGAAGAGAATAATGTGAACAGTAAAGAGAAAGGAAAAAAGATTAATTCTCCTGAGTGAAAGGAGAATAATTTGAAGCTGTATGGAGAGAAATGTCTTGGGTGAGAAAACGTGGGTTGCTGGAAAATATAACAAGGAATATGTTCCTCGAATAATTTCAAGAAAGACTTGGAACTGAAAAATAAATTTTCAGAATCCAGATAGTAAGAAAAGAATTAAAATACACCTCGAAAATAGCCATTGTATATCTATCAGCATTTATCCAAATTGTAAAGACTATTTGATTCTCTCATTTGCAAAGCAAGCTAAAAAGAAGATTGTAAATATTATATGAGTCACTACATGTAAAATGCTGACAATTGCATTTAGAAGGTGGTAAGCATCAAAATAAATATTTGCAATTATTATCACTATTTGATTTGAATTGTAATAACTTTCATTTTTATTCTAATTTTAAGTCTTCAATATACTTTTATTTATTATTTTGGTCACTATATATTGGATATGTAATGTATACACAGCAATATAAGGAAAGACAAAGAGAAAAAGAATAGATTAATTCCTATTGCACACTATGGGCCTAATAAATTAATATATACAACTGTGGAACATTGATATTAGAAATGCACAAATTAAAAGATGAGAAATGAGTGTCAGGTAAATTTAATATCTTGTCCCAGACTATATGGCTATGACTCTTTTCTGGTCTCTTCTCAGAGACCAGAAAATAATCTATGGACTGATTATTAGAATAAATTATAAATGGCAAGAAGAAATCAAGGTACTGTTGCTAAGTGTCTAAAGAAATGCCTCAGAGAAATAAATTAAGAATGAATTTCCTGGCTGTTAGAAGTGTGAAAGATGAAATATTTGGAAGTATTTTAGTGAGTGTTAAAGGAGATAAAAATTTCCATAGGTTTAAAGAGCCAGTGAAAACTTGCTAGAGATGGAGAAACAAATGCTGCCTTTTGAGCATGGTTTTAATAAAAGGAACCAACATTATAGAGACTCTAATGTGCCGTGATAAATGGGAATGGATTGCAAAGGGGCAAAGAGTTATTAAACTTGAGATGGAATAACTTTGTTACACTCAAGGGGACCAGTGTGGGTGCTGCTATGAGACTTTACTACTAGAATTGAGAAAGGACTCAGTGTAGGTGGGGGCCTGAAGTATAATCACCAACAGGTGTCCTAAATTATCTTTTGGGTGCAAATAGTAGGACAACAAAAAGTATGTTACCTGATATATTCTTCAAATGTATTCATGAAATAAAGGAGTCAATTATTAACAAAACCTTTTTTTTGTTAATGAATGTAGAATGTAGGGAAGGACTGAATCCCAAGGCTTAAGAATTAATAATTAGCAGAGTTGGTTTACAATTTAAGATACAAATTTTATAAATTTCAATCCAATACTCTGTAAGAAAGAAGACTGAGATCAAAATGCAAATGTTCCTGTTTGGGTATAATTTATTGGGGTTAATGCTTCCTACACATGCAAGTTGACTGTAACTTCCAGGCTGTTGATAGGCTTTTGTGCAGAGTTAGGAGAGACAGGATGATTGAGCACACTAAGAAATGCAAGTTAAAGATTTATATTGGTATTTCATAAATTTACTGTGTGAATCGTTTTAACAAATAGAGAATATTTATGCAATGTCCCCCTATTTGATGCTAAATTTGAGCAGGCAAAATAATGAGATTCTATTTTATTTCTGAAATTTCTTTTGTTTTTGTTAATATAACCGCTTTGAGTGGCAAGATTTTCCATACCTGGCCTAAAAGTTTGTTCCTATTGCCTAGCAAGGTGCATGTTATGTAGCAGAAACTCAAAATATTTTTTTGAATAAATAAATTATTTTGTCTTTATTTTTCTGTCAACATTTTGAGGTTCTTATTTCATGCAGTTGATCTGAGCTTTTGGAAAGCCCCATGTGTTATACAGAAGGTAAGTGTGTTGTTATTTTAGTGAACAGATTAAGAATAGAAGGGATTATGATGAAGTGAAGAAACCTGGCTGGAGACATAACTAGAGAATTTGTGTTAGTGTACAACTAGTCCTTGTAGCTCCTCTTACCAAGTTCTCTCTTAAAGTCACCTAAACATGAAATTCAGGATCTTGTGAATCTATTCTTAAAAATAACAACAACAAAAATGGAAATAAAATATAGGTGTTGGAAATGTAAGTTCCAATTTCATAAGCTGCTTCTGAATTATAAGGGTATGTGATATTAAGTCGGGGGCTGACAAGAGGAACGTTAAACAAAAGGAAACAAAGGAAACAGTGAGTAATCTATTTATTTGTCTGTTTTGTCAGTATATAATCTACTTAACGTCAGATGGAGAGTGTGTTTAAAACAATTCTGACTCCTTAATTAATGAAATTTTCTAAATGCATTTTATACCATTGTTTTCTGTAAGAATCATGTTCCTCAAGGACCTTATGAACAAAGTATTAAAATGATTTTAAACTCAGGGAAAGGAAAAAAGGTGTGCTTATAACTATGAACACAAACTGGCAAATTAATTAGAACTGAATATGACAGTGATATAAACTCAGGTTATTTTTATAAAATAATTTCTAT
>JAQZBX010021302.1:0-32403 GCA_029593785.1 Cabassous unicinctus
CAATGCTGAGTCATTGGATCCGCCATTTTGAGGTGGTTGCCATTTTAAATGCATACCAACAGGTGTCTTTGTTTTATTAATATTTTCAAAGAACAAACATTTGGTGGTGTTGATTCTCTGTTTGTTTTTTTAATTCTATATTTCATTTATCTCCATGCCAGTCTGGGGTTTTTCCTTCCTTTTTCTCATTTTGGGTTTAGTTTGCTCTTCTTTTCCTACACCTTCCAGTTTGGAGGTTAGGTGTCTGATTTGAGATCTTTCTTATTTTTTTAATGCAAGCATTTAGAACTATATATTTTCCTCTCAGCACTGTCTTTAATGTATCCCATAAGTTTTTTTTGTGTTGTGTTTTCATTTTCATTACTTCAAATAATTTCTAATTCTCCTTGTGATTTCTTCTTTCCTCATTGGTTGTATAAAAGCACTATGTTTAATTGCCATATATTTGTGAATTTTCCATTTATCCCTCTGCTATTAATTTCTAGTTTCATTCCATTATAGTCTGATAAGATACATTGCATGATTTCAATAGTTTCAAATTTACTGAGACTTGTTTTGTGACCTAACATATGGTCTATCCTGGAAAATGATCCATACTCTAGAGAAGGATGTGTATTCTGCTGCTGTTGGGTGAAGTGTTCTATATACATCTGTTATATCTAGTTGGTTTAGAGTATCATTCAAGTCTTCTGTTCCCTTATTGATCTTCTGTCGAGATGTTCTATACTATATTGAAAGTGTTGCATTTAAAGTCTCCTACTACTAAAAAAATAATAAAGTCTCCTACTATTAACGTAGACCCATCTATTTCTCTCTTCAACTCTGTTAATGTATTCTTCATATATTTTGGGGCTCTGCTGTTATGTGCATATATATAATTTCTAAGTCTTCTTGTTGAATTGACCCCTTTATCAGTATATAATGTCCTTTTTGTCCCTTTTAACAGTTTTTTATTTAAAGTCTATTTTATCTGATATTAACATAGCTTTTCCAGCTCTCTTTTGGTTACTACTTGCAAAGTATATTTTTTCCCAATCTTTGCAAATCGTATTCTTTTACTGACCCTCAATTTTTCCATTAATTCCTACTTTCATATCTATTCGATTTTTTGTATTATACCACATTGAGTCCCTTCTCATTTCTTTCTGAATATATTTTTCATATACTTTCTTTGTGGTTACTCTGAATTCAAAATTTAACATCCTAAATATATAATAATCATTTTTTATTTTATACCAACTTAACTTCAATAGTATATACATACAATGTTCCTATACCCCTTCATCCCCCCACATTTGTCTTATACATATTACGGATTATATCTTTGTACATTGCATGTCCAAACCATAGATTTATCATTGTTTCTGGTCCTCCTCCTGACTTATTTCAATTGTTCTGCCTTCAAGATCACTGATTCTTTCTTTTGCCAGCCCTAATCTGCTGTTGAAACCATCCTGGGGATTTTTCATTTTAGTTACTGTGGTTTTCAACCCCAATGTTATTCCTTTTTAAAATTTCTATCTCTTTACTTAGACTCTCATATTGTTCATTTAATTGTTCTCCTGATATCTTTTAGTTCTTTCTATGTATTTTCCTTCATCTCCATGAGCATATTGAAGATCATTTTAAGTTCTTTGTCTGGTATGTCCACAATCTGGTTGTATTTGATAATATTTTTGAATTTTTATCCTCTTCCTTTGTATAAGCCATCATTTCCTGTTTCTTTGTTTTTCTTGTAATCTGTTGTTGCACACTGTACATTTTAATATTTTTAAATGTTAACTCTAGGATTTAGTCCCTGAGCTGTCAATGTCTTACATTTGTATCCAGATAATCATATGACAGATTTTCTTGTGTGCCAGGAGCTAACAAAACTAAACAAACAGATGCAAAAACTACCTTTCACTCTTTGCAAATTAGCTTTTCATCAGTTGGTGCTCTCCTTCAGAATTCAGCCCTCCTATCAAAGTCGGCCCAAAGAGAATGCAAAGTACAGAGTCCTTTCTGACTTTTCCGAGCTTGTGCATTGCTCTGGGCTTGTGCTTGCTAGTGGTTTTGGAGTTCCCCTGTTTACGGCAATTGAATGTCCCCTCTACTCCCAGGAAATAGAACTTCTCTCTCTCTCCCAGGTGCTCAACCACAGAACTTAAAACAGGTAAGCTTTTTCCCAGGCAATCTAATTCAATTGTTTCTTACACTGTTTTCCTTATCTCAAGTTGCTTTTGTCTGAAGGGAAAATTCTGGGAGGTGGGTTGAGCAGACAGGAGTTTCCCAGGTCTATCTATCCCAGCCAGAACAGGACCAACAATGCACAAAGGGAGCACTAGACAGTTCCACACTGCCCTGGTGAGGGGATGAGAGAGGGGCCAGCCAGGGTGCCAGAAGTTTCTCCTATGGCTTTTTGAAGCTGTGTTTTCTTGATTTGACATCCACCCAGACAAAAATTTAAAAGGAAGATCTGGGGAACAACACTTGTTTAGGGGACTTTGAAATGCATTGACATATTTCTGGAGATCTAGAAGACAATGTAAATATGGAGGGCTGTGTTCATGTCCAGGAAATACCAAAGAAGGTGCCAGTCTCATAAATTGCATTAGCATTGAAGGAACACCCTAACATGTTTATAGAGCTCCTTAGCAAAGGGTGGAAGATGTACTGGCTAAAGGCATTTAAGGAAATCTTCTGACCAATCATTGATGACCAATAAATTATGCTGATCCAGGTGCAACCTAGAAAGCCAGGCTTAAAAATAGAATTTAAGCTTTTAAAAAATAAATAAATAAGAACAACAAAAGAAATCACAGACACTTCAGTGGAATACAGACTCTAAAACAGGGGTTCTTAACAAGAGGTCAATGAACTTGAATTTAAACTAAAACAAAACAAAACGTTATCCTTGTGGGGATGTGTTAGTGCAGGTGTGATATATTTATTAAATAATACACAGTATAGTGTGGACTTAGTAAGGAGTCCACAGTTTTCACCTGACTGGCAAAGAGGTACATGGAACAAAAAAGGTTAGAAAAATCACTAACCAAACAAATAAGAAAAACAAAACAGCACATGGCACGGAGGGAGGGGGATGTGATTCCAGAGTTGCCACATTATATTATCTAAAATGTCCAGTTTTCAACAACAAAAAAATTTATGCTATATGCAAGGAAACTGGAAATTATGGCTCATAAACAAGGAAAAACAATCAGTTAATAGAAATTATCCCTGAGGGGCCCAGTCTTTAAATCAAGGGTTCTTAACCTTTTTTTGTTCCATGGACCCCTTTGCCAGTCAGGTGAAAAACATGGACCCCTTCTCAGAATGTAGCAGCAGATAGTTTTATGACACTCAATATTGGAGGTCAGAGAAAATAAAAATAATTTGATTTTTTTCAATTCAATCTTTCTCTGAACCCCAAGGGGTCCTTGGACCCATGATTAAGAACCCATGCTTTAAATCAGCTACTATAAATATGTCCAAAGAACTAATGAGAACCATGTTTGAAGACCTAAAAAAAAGTATAACAGCTATGTTTCACCAAACAGATTATCAATAAAGAGATAGAAATTATTTTTTAAAGATTCAAATAGAAATCCTGGAGTTGAAGAGTAGAAAAACTGAAATGAAAAAAAAAAAAATCACTGGAGGGGCTAAACACTAGACTTGAACTTACAGAAGAAAGAAGTAGTGAACTTGCAGACAGATTATCCAGAACAGAGACTCTCCAGAATAAATGAACAGAGCCTCAGAGACCAATGAGACACAATCAAGCATACCAACATACACATAATTGGAGTCCCAGGAAAAAGAGGGTGGAAGGAGAGGTAGAAAGAATACTTAAAGAAATAATGGCCAAAACTTCCAGATTTGATGAAAATTATTAATCCACACATCCAAAGAAGCTCAATGAACTCCAAGTGAGAAAACTCAGAAAGATCCACACTTAGACATATCATAGTCAAGCTATCACAAGCCAAAGAGAAAATCTTCAAAACAGCTAGAAAAAAATGACTGATTTTATACAAGGGAGCCCCAATAAAATTCAAAGCCGACTACTTCTCATCAGAAACCACACAGGTCAGAAGACAGTGGGATGTCATATTCCCTGTGCTGAAGTAAAAAGACCGTCAACCAAGGATTCTATATTCAGCAAAATTATCCTTCAAAAATTAAGTAGAAATTAAGATTCCCAAATAAACAAAACCTGATAAATTTGTGGATAACAGATGTCCTCTACAAGAAATACTAAAGGGAGTTCTTCAGGCTGAAAAGAAAGGACACCAGACAGTAACTCAAATCTACACAAAGAAATAGAGCACACCAATAAAGATGATGACAAACAAATATAAAAGAGAGTATAGATGTATTTTTGTCACTCTTTTCTTCTCCTAACTGATTTGAAGACTACTGTATAAAACAACAATTATAAAACTGCATTGATGGGCAGATAATACATAAGATTTAATTTGTATAACAATAGTACAAAGCAGCAGAAAGGAAATGAAGTTATATTGTTACAGAAATTAATGAATTATACCTTTAAAATAAGGTGAGTTTTATTATATATAAAATATATCCCCAACAAAGCTGTTAAAAAATGAAGCAACTGAATTGCAATTTAAGATTACAAGCTTAAATACAATTTTTAAATGTTTGTTAGTCTGTAACTGAAGAATTGTGTGCTAATTTTTAAGTACTGCCTTTTTTCAGTTACTAAAACAACATTTTGTTTTCATTCTTAGGAGGAATCAGAAAAAAATTATAAATTGAGACACTTGATCTTATATCTATTCTCATCCTGATACCTAGTTTTGCTTTTAAATAAACATAATTTTTGCATGTTCTCACTGTGCTCACTGTTATGCATCCTGGTTTAAGTCTTTTATGGACCCCAGAAAATTACGTTCTTAAGCTAACCCATTCCTGTGTATGGAATTATGTGGGGCCTTTTGGTTAAATTCAGTCCAGAGAACTTTTGATTTTATCACTTTTTTATCAGGTCAATTTAGAGCCTTTGAATGGACTATATCAGTGAGGCCTGACCCAGGTTGGGTCACTGCCCTTTTGCTGGAAGCTTAAGTGGAGAACTGAAAGCAAAAACACAGAAAAACAGACAGCCACTGCCACTTTTACCCTGCCATGTGAGAAAAAGGGAGAAATGCTGAGAGGCTGAAATAGAGGTCAGAGGCTGGAATCATCAGAGAAACTGAAGCAAGGAGCCACCCCAGGAGTCAAGGCCCACAGAGCAGCTCAAAATTGACAGAGAACGCAACCTGGAAGTATCCCAGACAGAGAGCCGCCATTTGCCTTGCCATAGAGCAGGAGTCCAGGATCTGCCAGCAGCCAACTTTGGTGAGAAAGCATCTCTGATGATGCCTTGATTTGGACATTTTTACAGCCTCAAAACTATAAAGATTTTACCCTAACGAATTCCTATTAAAAAGCCAACCCATTTCTGGTATTTTTTCATCAGCAGCTTTAGCAAACTAAAACAATATGGCTGCACACCTTTCACCATGAGTGGGTCAGAGTCTCCCCTGGTAACAATGAAATAGAGCTGTGCTGTATTCAAGAGAGCAAATAAAAAATATTAAATCAAAAAGTTTTCTATAAGCAATCAACTATTGCTTATAAACAGAGGAAGAATGCAAAAATGGTTTGATAAAGTGGAATATATGACTTTCTTGAGACCCACCAGGATCACTTGATAAACTTATTTAATTAGTTCTCCCTTTTCAGTAAAGAATCAGAAATAAAATACTCTGAAAAGGATCCTGTGGAAGAAGATAAGAAACAAGAAAGCTTGAACAGGTAGAGAATGAAATAGAAAGAATATGTGATATGGATATGTGAGAAGGAAAGAAGAGAGAAAATGAGGAAGAGTAAAAAGAAAAATAATTATCTGAAATTATTAAATATTCTCTCAGGAGCTAAGAAATTTTAAAAAACAAGATAACAATCTCTAAGTCATTTAAGTTGGTGGGTTTTCTTCACTTAATATGAGAGAAAGGCAAAGAAAGAAAAAAAGCTTTTGAATTCTATATTAGTCAGCCAAAAGGGGTGGTGATGCAAAATACAAGAATCTGTTGGGTTTTATAAAGGGTATTTATTTGGGGTAGAAGCTTACAGTTATCAGGCCATAAAGCATAAGTTACTCCCCTCACCAAAGTCTGTTACCAGGTGTTGGAGCAAGATAGCTGCTGATGTCTGCAAGGACTCAGGCTTCCTCTTCCTCTCTTGGCTCCGTGGTTCCAGGTTTTTCCAATATCAGTTGTAGGCTGGGATAAGTCTTGTCTCTCTCCTGGGGCTCGTTCCTCTCTGGGCTCAGCTGCTCTGGTCTCTCCACAAGGTCAACTGCAGACTATCAGGCGAATGGCTCATCTCTCTTCCTGGGCTCCAGGATCAAACCTTCAAATAACTCATCTGCCTTGTCGTTTTCTCTGTGAGTCCCCACCCACCAAGGTGGTGGAGACTCAACATCCTACTGATGTGGCCCAATCAAAGCCTTAATCATAATTTAATCAGGTAAGAGTGAAACCTCTGAATCCAATATAATCTAATGTATGCAGAGGAACAGACCAATTTACAAACACAATATCTATTTTTGGAACTCATAAGTAATATCAAACTCCTATAGAAACACTTAAATTTCTCCCAGTAATTTCCGGGTGAGAAAAAAAATAAAGCCCCAAACCTATCAGCTTGCTCTTCAACTTTCAAATATCAAATAGCTCATGTTCAGTAAAGATAATAAATGAATGGAGTTCCTCAGTAAAGGGACAAAACCATGAACCAAGAAAGTCAACCTACAAATAGCGTGAATATGTGTGTTCTTTTCAGCCACACTGACTTAAAGGGGTTGCATTTTCTATTCAAGAAAAAAGAATGTATTTAGTGCACATGCTATTTTACTTGCTGTATCCACTGCCTGGTCTGCTACAAGAAAAAAAAAAGGAGTAAATAATTAAGAAAATTGAGCTATAATATAAACTACATCATTAATTAGTTGTAGAAAAATCAGTTAGCTTTTCTAAGTTCAACTTTCTTATCTGTCAAATAAGGTATATGGAATGAATGATCTCTAAAATCTCTTCCTTGAGAAATTTTGGTTGCAAGGCACAAATAACACTAATTCAACTATCTTAAATAACTAGGCTAGGTCTTGATTATCTCACATGATAAGATACATGGAGGTAGGAAGGCTCCAGAATGGGTTCTTTTTATCTTTACACTAGGTCATCCTCACCATATTAGCCACATCCTCAGGCTAGGTCTCCTCATGGTCACAGGGTGACTATAGCTCCAGACATCACATCCTCATGACAGCACTAAGAGCTTTTTAAGATCCAGGAAAGCCTTTCCCAGAATTCCTCCCAGTAACCTTCCCCTCACTTGCCAGAATTATAACACATTCTAATGTTATTGGCACAGAGAAAGGGAACACCATGATTGGATTAGGCCCATTTTCATTAACCCTGTGAGTTTACCAATGAGGCCAGCCTCCTCAAAAACTCATGGAAAAAGCTTGGATACTTAAACAAACCAGGGATTCTATTAGGGAACAAGGCTGTATGGGGTTCTGAGGGAGGCAGCCACGAGCGTCTGCTGTAGAGAGGTTTACTGAATTTTATTTTATGCTTTTGCTGCATGTTTTTATCTTCAATCTCTTTCTCCTCTTCTCTCATGCTCATCCCACTCTCTGCTCCATCCCCTCACCACTCCACCACCACAGCTAAAGCTACCCTATACATTTTAACAATACTTTTGGTTAAAAACATTAGGATGATGTTCCTCCATGCAGAAACCCACAACAGCTCCAATTTAATTTGTGTCAAAACTATTACAGATTATGTTATTAATCTATTTCTGTAGGTATGGTACCCTTGATTACATTAGACTCACTTTAGATCACTTGATTAGATTGCTTTTGACTGGACTACGTCAGTAAGGTGTGACTCAGATTGAGGATCCGCCCTCTTGCTAGGTCACAGAGAGACACACAGAGAGAGACACAGAGAAAGGAAGCTGCCACTGATCCTGCCATGTGAGAGAGAGGACTGCCAGGAAACAGAGAAGCCCCAAGAGGCTGAAAGAGGTCCCAGAGACCAGAATCAGCAGAGCACAGAGGCAGGGAAAGTGGTTCCTGAGGGACTGGGCCCACTGAGCAGCTCAAGAGGAAACAAGCCATATGCCTGATAGGTTACAGGTGGACTCGGGAAGAAAGCCAAGGAGCCGAGACTGAGAGAGGAGGCCCAGAAAGAGACAAGCTCTATACCTGACTTCCCACAGGCTCTGGGAGACGGTGAGCCTGTTGGGGAAGGCAGGCAGCTCGGCAGAGATACAGTGTCATCTTGTGTCACCATGTGATGCCTTGATTTGGACATTTCACGGCCTCAGAACTGTAAGCTTTAACCCTAAATAAAGTTCCCATTATAAAAGCCAATCCATTTCTGGTACTTTGCATTATGGCAGCCCTGTGGCAAACTAAGCCAGATCACATCTAAATTTTTCTTCAGTGGCATGTGTAAGAGTCCTAAGGAAGAAAATTGTCATTGCCATGCAGTGTAGGAATGCATGGTAGGAATGGTAAAGCCAAAGAAGAAGGCAAGAAGGGTGGTGATGCAGGCAGGATTGATGGAACAGAACACAGAGAACTCATTACATCATTAATATAAAATGTGGATTCCTAAAGGGTAGGAAATTAAATTAACCAAGTAGAACTTGCAGGTAGGCAAAATGAATAGGACAATTGACCTAGCCTTTTAAACTTAGAAAGGCATAAGGCTATTTCCTGCCTGTTTTTTGTTTTGTTTGCTTTGTTTTAGTTTACTCAGCAGAGATGATATGAGGCAGATTTCAGACCTGAGGTCTAAACACCTGATACAATGTTGACTTAGGTGACAAAATTTTCACTTCCTGCTATGGGGAACTGGTGTGTCTGGAAAAATGTACAGGGAATCCTTCACAGAACACAGCAAATAAACCCCAGACATATCAGAGACTGCAATCATCATTTCTCTGTGCCCCTGCATTGCCACTCACCTCACGTCTACCTTCCTACCTGCACTCTTCCTTAAATAAAGACCTCCTCTTATCAATAGTTGATTGGCACAAGGATTTTGCTTCACCCTCTGATGGACCTTTGAATAATTATATTCTGATGGAATACATAACTTTGTCCAAATGAGGATCAGGGAAAGACTGAAGAATTGGCATTCATGCCCACTGGCCTTCCTCATCAGCAGCACCACTAGACACTGGACACAAACTCATGGGGTGGGAGTTTCCAGGGTCAGCAGCATGCAGAGATGGCTCCATGGGTTCCCTTCATGGTCTCGCTTGAGTGGCCAGATGTGCTTGGCTTCTCAGGTGACCCTGTAGCCTCCACATAGTTCCCCAGCACTAGTGCTTCAGGCGGACTGCTCAGTGCATCTCTCTGATCCCTCCACTTCCCCTTCCAGACCACAACTTCCCAGCTCCTCCCATCTTTAGGTTGGGTCTAATTCCTGTAAGAAGTCCCTTATACCTGCAGTCCTCCTCCTGACTCTGCTTCCTTGACTGACGCTAATACAGAAACCGAATATTCTTTCTCTTCACTCTATACCAGCAACAAGCCCTACTCTCCCTGATGCCTTAGGCCAACTATAGCAAAGCTCATGTTTTCATAAAGGCAAAAGAGAAAAGGGTGGTAATAATTTTCAAATTACTACCACTCAAAAGAGTTTTAACCTGGTCCCCAGTGACATGCATTCAACTGGATCACCCTCACTTATTAAAAGTAGCTGTAGGACTTGGAGAAGAGGGCAATGAAGGCAAAAACAGAAAGGGTAAATTCTATCAAATATCTCATAAAGTTGATAGACCTGGAAAATATAAGGACAAAGAGGTCACGACCGAAGACCAAGTTAACAGATAATGCAATGTTTGAGAAAATGTCACGGTGGTTTATTATTCAAGTTTCCAAGGGCCATGCATGTCAGAATATAACTAAAATGAAAGTGGGGGTGGGGGGGAGGGCGGGGGGAGGGGTGTAGTCATTTCATTAGTTACTAAATGGAATGTAATATCACTAAGCTAATAGACTCTTACAACTTAGTGCAACTAAAAACAGAGACCCTGGTAAGTAATGACCATTCATACATCTCCAAGTTGCTACCATGCCAGATGGCAGATTTTACTAGAAAAGATGTAGGGCCAGGGCTAGAGCCAGCCTCAGAGACTCTTGGTGCCAGCCTGGGACTGCTGGTATAAATTTGTCTGATCATCATAAAGATCCTCTAAGCTTTTTCCATCCTTCCAGAACAGTAGGCAGGGAGTCCCTAGAATGGTAAAACCAGGATGGAATCTCTGTGGTCAGGGACATATTTGCAACCTAATATCTTTCAAGGAAGCCAGTAAGCTTGGGAGTTAAAGAAGGATGGTTACCAGCCAAAAAGAGAAACAATGGTCCTGAATCACTCCTCTCAGAGATTCCCTCTAGGTTTAAGGAACCTGCTTCTAAGCCCTCGAGAAGCAGACACAGAATGTCTTTGATTCTCCTTGTGCCTGTTCTTGTGACCTTTCATCAGCCCCATTCCCTCCAGCCCTCAAAGGGTTGGACCCAGGCAAGTGGGTAACAGTCCCTTTCCTAGCCCCCAACTCCTCAACTTAACCCCCTTCCCTTCAGGATCTGGTGTCAAAGATTATCCTGTTATTTGAATCAACCGAGCCAGCATTAACAGTCTGATGGGAGAAGGTCACTTCCATCCCCACTCAGGACCCTCCAATGCCTTCCTGCCACCCCTGCATTATCTCAAAAAAGGAGACATGGTTTGGAGAGGCCCTCAGCCCAAAAGCAAAAGTCTAGATCATTTCAATAAGCCTGTACAGGATATTTTTCTAAGAGTTAAGTCTGAAAACAAAACAGCAAACTTCATTGCCTTCTGTAGTCTCCCCTTGTATTAGTCAGTCAAAGGGATGCTGATGCAAAGTACCAGAAATCTGTTGGGTTTTATAAAGGGTATTTATTTGGGGTAGAAGCTTATAGTTATCAGGCCATAAGCATAAGTTACTTCCCTCACCAAAATCTGTTGCCACGTGTTGGAGCAAGATGGCTGCCATGTCTACAAGGGCTCAGGCTTCCTCTTCCCCTTAAGGCTCCGTGGTCCCAGCTTCTTCCAATATCAGCTGTAGGCTGGGATAAGTCTCGTCTCTCTCCTGGGGCTCATTTCTCTCCGGGCTCAGCTGCTCTGCTCTCTCTACAAGGCCAGCTGTAAACTCTCAGGTGAACAGCTCATCTCCTTCCCGGAGTCTCTGCCATGTCTAATGGAGCCTTCTCTCTCCCTCTGTGTTCTTCTCCTGTGTGTTTACTTCCTGGGGCTCCAGCATTTAAACTCCAACTAACTCCTCTGCCTTGTCATTTTCTCTGTGAGGGGGTGGAGACTCAATGTCCTACTGAATTGGTCAAATCAGAGCCCTAATCATAATTTAATCAAGTAAAAGTGAAACCTCTGAAGATAATACAATCTAATACACCCAGAGGAACAGACCAGTTTACAAACATAATCCAATATCTATTTTTGGAATTCATAAATAATACCAAACTGCTACACCCTCTAAACTGAGTCAATTCAATAAAAGATTATTGCCCTCCATATAGAGCTAATCCCTGTGTCGCTGATTGGAGTCAGCCATGAAGGGTTTTTCCTGAGCACTTTACACAGGTCTCTGAAGACTAGGTGATCCTGCACCTAGTTTGCCTGAGGAGTCCCAGTGCATATCCGTGGTCCAGGTGCAATTATTGATAGCACCACTTCTGCTCTCATACTGTCCCAGTTCAGACGATTACCTATTTGTGCACTCTATACTAAGGAGCCAACAATTCTGGGAGTCCTCAGGGCTTACCCTTACTCTTTCACTCTTCTAAACTATCTTCTTGTATCGTCAGCCCTTAGAAACACCTGCAGGGGTCTCATCTTCCCCCTCATAAGACTGCCAATCCTCAAGGTGCCAGGCAATGCTGTATTCCTTGAAAAAGTGAGAGGAGTCTCCCTCCCACTCCCTCTTTGCACACTGCATCATGTGGGTACCAATGCAGCACCTGTCTGTGGCCTGGGCCTCCATGAGTACCCTGACATCCCAACTTCCTGGGCACACCTGCAGCCCTTCTGTCTAGGCTCAGACATCTCTAAGGGGTGAGCCAAGTGATACATTTTTTAAGAAGGCACAGGATGGATGTGCAAAATAGTAGTACCTCTCCCTTGCCAGAGCTTGTCTCTTTGCTTTTATGGATTACAGTTAGCCTCCTGACATTTAACCCAAAATCTCTGCTATCTACCAGAAGCAGGTAGAGCAAATCTCCAAAGGCATGCAACAGACATCAACTCTGCCCTTCCCCCTTTCTTCCTGCCTGGCTCCTGCCTCTGCCCACGCCAATCAGATGGTATATGTAGATCCCAGTATAGCACCTGCCCCATGAGCACCTCCAAGCTGAACACCCGATTTGACTGAAGCCAGGACCCTCCAACACAACTGTTCTGAGATGGTGCAAATCCACTCCGTCTCATCATGCTTCATCTCTCTGACCTAGAATTTGCTCCCACACAAAGAGGCATAGCAGAAAATCCTGCATGCTCTAAGGATAAGGGAGTTGGCCAGAAGACAGACTTATTTTCTGCTATTTTTCAAAATCCACCAACATCACAGATGATGTTACCACTGATGTTCAGCAGCCTTCTTATTCTAGGAGATAAAAAGACTGCCATCCTTTGTTGCTGGATAAACTATAAACAGGACCTTGGAATGTGTTTAAGTGAAGGCTCAGGGCAGGGCAAGAAGTGAAGAGGGTGTTACCCATTCTGACACCTTTGGAGTAATGTGTTCAAATATCATCTTGACATCAAGTCCACATAAACTGGGAGGTCTCATCCTTCCCTCAATGTGCACCCAGAGAAACACACATTTTCCATTAAGTGCAGAGGTCACCACAGGATGTTTTGGCAGAGCTGTGGGGAGAAGTTGTACAGCACCTGCCTACATCTGTTTGGCCCAGTGCCCTCTCCTTGTTTCCCCTCTGATCAGAAGCACACTTATCTGCAACTTTTTGAAAGTCAGAAAAATAAAGAATCTCCCCTAGACTGTTTTGATTTTTTAAAACCAATTCCAGACAATATACAATACTTTGGTTGAATTTCTATTACGACATCTGATTGGATTTATTTTGCTCAGATAGAATACAAAAGGAAATTACCTAAGTCGATATTCCTATCCATTGCCACAGAGACAGATTCTTTTCTTATTTCTCCCTGTCCAGTTCTCTCTCCACTTTCTAAGGGACCAGAGGAATCACCTTAAGCAAATCCTTTGTTCTCCTTCTCTATTTTTCTTCCTCCTCCAAGTGCCTTTCTTTGCTATTTTGGTTTTTCTTCTCTCAGATTTAACTCTTTCCTGTAACCTGATTCGTCCCCCTCCCTGACTCACTTAATTCTTCCCTCTCTGCTGCCCCCAAACACCATCATGGCCAGTCCAAAGTAAATCATGAAATAGGAAAATTTATTCTTCAGCACATCATTGTGGTAGGTTGAATTATGTATCCCAGCAAAGACATGTCCTTAATCTTAATCCACTTGCCCGTGGGTATGAACTCATTTGGAAACAGGAGGCTTTGATCAGTTAAGGTGTGGTCAACTGAATGAAGGTGGACCTTAATCTGTATGACCGGAGGCTTTATAAAAAGGGAAATTCAAATACAGCCCGAAAATTCAGAAGCTGGAAGTCAGTGGAAACCAGAAAAGCAGAGAGAAATCTCCAGGTGACCAGAGGCAGAGATGCAAGACAAGGAAACCAAAGGATTGTGGCAAGCCAGCACCAGAACGTTAGAGATTTTAGAAATCATGGTCTTGTCAACACCTTGACTTTGGACTTCTAGCCTCTGAAACCATGAGACAATAAAATAGTCTTGTTAAATCAACCAATGTGTGGAATTTGTCATAGCAGCCTGGCAAACTAAGACAATCACATTGTCTTTGAACCTTGCCTCGCCTCACTTTACCACTATTGGATACCCAACACAGTGTGGTGGGGGTCTGATAAATATCTGAATCCTGGTCTAGCTATGTATCCACGAACAAGTGATTTAATCTTTCTGTGTCTTGGTTTCCCTATTTGTACAAAAGCCTGGTTATTTCTGTTTGGAAAATATAGAAAACAATGCCATCAGCAAGGCAGTTGTTGCATAATTGAAAATGTATAAGAATCTTGGACATTCTGTATCCATTACCTCCCTCCTGCAATCTACCCCTCTTTACACTCTTCTCAGAACCTGCTCAGCTCCTGATACAGGATATTTCAATCACAGTGCAATTTTAAATCAAGGTGTACCTCTTTCAATAGTGCTTGTTTTAGGCTTAATTTTTAATTAATGAAGAGAAGTTTTTGATACCTGATCAAGGCATTTCAGCCTTGTGTAGGGATTGAGAATCAGAAAAAGAGGAGAAGAAGTCACTTCCTCCACCCAGGGAAAATGCCAGCCCAGGTGACACCATGACTTCACAAGCCACCCTACTTCCTCCATGTGTTTTTGAATTCTCGTGAAAAATTTTCTTGGGAAAAGGAGGTAAAGACTGGTACACAGAGGGTCAGTCCAGTTATCCAAATGTCCACTAGCAACTATGTCCTCATTCCTGTACCCCATCCCCATGACAGTGGTCAGAGATGTTCCTCTCTACTAAATTCACTCCATCTTTTCCTAACTTAAGCTCCAAGAAAGAAATGGTTGAGAGTTACAGCACACTTCTTGGCAATCTTGAGCCTCCCTATTGGAGGAGTGAACAGCCCCTTACATGTGATCCGGTCGATAGTTACCAAAGCATCTGTGCTTCGGACACAATGACCTGTGTACCCCATAAGTCAGCCGATGCCTTCCCAACCCTCAGAAACCTATGAAGTTGACCTGAGCCCTCAAATTCATGTTCTGTGATAGTCCAAACCATACCATATTTTCTGAAAGTTCGTTAGGTCTTGTTCTCTGAGGTCCTGCCCCACATCACCTTCAGTGACTGAGCAAACTGTCTCTGTTTCATTCCACACCAACCGAGCCAGAAACTCGGTCTTTTCCACATTCTTATAAAATGATCTGTGAGTTGTACAGTCAAGGGGAGTGTCCCATCACATAGCAGCTTCTCACTATCCCCTTGTTCTCCTTCCCCTGCAACTTCTCAGGAGTCCACAAATTTCTCTTTCTGCCTGAAACAAGTAGCTTCAATCCTCTAAAGCCTTGATGCCAGACAACACCAGGGCCCAAAAAGAGTGAGTCTCTGCCAAAGAGAATTAATGGCTGACAATTGCTAAGATGACAAATCCTCCTAATACACATACATAGGCCCATGCAGCATAGAAGACTGTGTCATGAAAGCAAAAAATCCCGGAACTTTTGTAGCTAGAGCCGAAGGCAATCATTCTGTCATAGATGGTGGCCTAGAGTGTGACAGTGATTAAACGGGAAAAAATGTAGTTGGAGATGGAGGAAAATAGTGAGGGAGAGAACTAGAGATAGGAATGCTGTGATCCCTAGCCTGTTAAAGGGCTTCTAAGAGAACTTAGGCAAGACATTTTCCTTCTCTCTGCCCTCATTTCCTCATCCTCAAAATGGTATGCTCAGGATGGGCTGAGTCCTCATTTTCACTTCCCTGGTAAAGATACCATAAGGGTTGAGAATGAAGCAAATTCCTTCAAGGCAGAGGTATTTTGGATAATGTCTTTGGTATTTTGAAAGGGCACTAAACAGTCCATCTCAATGGGACTAACGTGCCAAATAGTATCCAAAGTGTGAATGTTCAGGTAATTTAGATGTAACACAAGTTACCCAATGATGGTCCACATAGATTCACCTGGTCAATCTGGCTTCCTATGTAAAGGAAAGATGGCAACCTCTCTAGGTGGAAGAGGGAGGTTTTCTGATGGTGAACTTAAGAACAACTGTGTTTCCTAATAATTACCTCCCACCATGATCTTACCATCTGTCAGGGAGAGAACATAAAACATTTGTCTTGGAGAAGTGTATGTGCTTCCCAAAACCCATGTCACCAAGTTGTTGTCCTACATCCCTCTCCCCAAGTCATCTATATTTTCAAATAAAGCCTCTCTACTCTTTCAAATATGATTAACAGAAGCCAATGAATATAGGGGAATAACCGACTTACAGCATGTGCCACTGTTGACTTGGCTTGACATGGTGGACTAAGGTGCAGTAGGGGCACCTACCTAACATAAGCCACCTTTCCATTATCACTTCTATGATTTTGGCTTCTGCTAAACATTTACAAAATGCTAAGGAATCAAGCCAATGAATTTTTCTGCTGTTTTGGATTAATAATCTGTTTCAGATTAGCATAAATCAAGGGAGAGAAATCAGAAAACAAATTAGAACTTGCACACAGACAGTGGCAGTGTGGGCTCTGGGTGCCTCAGGTGCATGTGCTACAGCTGTTGGCACCAGCCCAAAGCTGTCTTACTAAGGATCCTGCTGCAGGCCTGGCCACAGCCCTGCTCCTTCTCACCTGGCCACAGTGCGCTGGCCGCTCCAGTCAGGCGACTTCTCCAGTTTTTGTTTACGTGTTGGTTTTTCTCTCCACCCACCCACCCTCGACCTGAAATAATGAGTATAATGGCTCAGGAAGGCAATTATGGGAAGTGGACAATATCCAGTAGTGATTAAGGTGAGGATAAAAAGCTGAAACTGGACAAGCCATCTACCTCTTCTCTCCCCCATGCTGGGCAAGGAGCAGCAGCTGAGCCACGGTACACCTGGTCCATTGCTCAGAAAGCCATCCACTGGAGGAAGATAAAGCCCGTGAAATTCAGCAACACAGATTCAGTTTCAGAAGTTTCACCTCCCAAATGGCAGAAAAGTGATTCCCAGGAAGATCTGGATTGTGGTGTCTCCAGCAGTGATGAGGAGCTGCAACCAGAAACGCAGCAGAAGCAGGCTGAGAAAGTGGTGGTCAAAGAGGAGAAAGACATGTCTTCTCCTAAAGATGGTGCTGCACAAAGAACTGAGAATCCCATCAGCAGAAGGCTCAGAGAGGAGGAGGAAGACGAGTACTAGACATCAGGGGAAGGCCAGGACATTTGAGACATCTGGAGAAAAGAAATCCCTTCCAATTTTATCTCACTTGGGTCTCAGGGATCAAGCCAAAGTACAACTCCGGAGCCCTCCACATCAAGGGTAACAGGAGGCTATCAAATCGCACTTGACTGTGTCTTTCTAGGTTGAACAAGGAGGGCAACCTAGAATGACTTCCAAGAACCCTTCTTTGAGGTCTTAAGTTCTCTCAGAAGAAAAAAAAAAAACATTTCAACAAGCAAATGCATTTATTTGACAGAGAACTGTTTCCTTAGGTCAGGAAACCAGAGGGTGTTTCTCTCAACCCACTAAATCAAGCTCTTGTAACACTCAGTACAATGTTTAGAATGTTTTCAGTTTGAAGTTAAAGATTGAACTTGATGAATGACACTTTATTAACAGGCTTTGTGGTCCCTGGACCAGCAACATTAGCATCACTTGGAACTTGTTAGAAATGAAAATCCTTGGCCTCCACCCCAGACCCCTTGAATCTGAAACTCTGGGAGGGACACCCTGCAATCTGGTTTTTTGTTTTTGTTTTTTTTAAGATTTTTTATTTTTATTTATTCTCCGCCCCCCACCCCCACCCCCATCGTTGTTTGCGCTCACTGTCTGCTCTCTGTGTCTGTTCGCTGTGTGATCTGTGTCTGCTCGTCTTCTTAGGAGGCACAGGGAACTGAACCTGGGACCTCCCATGTAAGAGGAAGGTGCCCAATAGCTTGACCCACAACTGCTCCCTGCTTGTTGTGTCTCTCATTGTGTCTCCTCATTGTGTCATCTAGTTGTGTCATCTGGTTGCATCAGCTTGCCGTGCCAGCCCATCATGTCAGCTCACTGTCTTGCTCATCTTCTTTAGGACGCACCAACCTGAGACCGCCCATATGGTAGGCAGATGCCCAACTGCTTGAGCCATATCCACTTCCCTGCAATCTGTTTTAACACACCCTTTGGGGAATTTTGTTTTTAAATAGGATGTTAATGTTGCATGGGAGGTGTGGGGGATTCCCATGTGCCCCACTCCCTGCCCCTCGCACCTTTTCCCACATTGATGGCAGTCTTCATTGGTGTCGTACAATTGTTGCAGTTGATGGGTGCATTTTGGAGCATTGCCACTGAGCATGGATTGTATTTTGCATTGTGGTTTGCACTCTCTCCTGCACAGTTTTGTGGGTTGTGACAGAATGTGTAGTGGCCTGTGTCTTTCATCACGATGTCATTCAGGACAGTTCCCGGGTACCGAAAGTGCCCCCATATTGCACCTATTTTTCCCTCTCCCTCCCCTCAGAACCTCTGGTGGCCACTGCCTCCACATCAATGGTGGCAGTTATTCCATTGATGGAGTCACAGTGGGTCTGTGGTGGAGTGGCTGTGGGTCCACTCTGGTCTATCATTCATTCCCCAGTCCTGGGGATTCTGGAATGGTGGTGCCCATTCTACCTTTGGTTGGGAGGGGGCTTGTATCCAATGGGCAGATGGATGAGACTGTCTTGCTTGCAGTTATGGACTCTCTCTGTTCCTTGGGATGGTTATTGTCCATCATCATCTCCTTGTTGGCTGTCCTGAATGGGTTTGGTGAACTGAAGAGTAGGTGTTATAACACTGTTGAGATTCAGGACCCAGCTGGCACATGGAAAGCCCAACGATATTTTTGTCTTAGACATACCTCTGTCTACTCTAGTACAAACTATAGGTTCAAATGGAGGAGGCAGAGGAGCCATGTGTAGGGAGGCCACAGCTAGGTCTGGCTCTGTCACACTGGGGAGCATAAATTCCAAGGTATGGCCCACTGGCAGGGCGCCAAACTCCTGAGCTGTCTGCCCTGCCTATAGTGTCTGGATGTATCTGGAGCCCACAGGAGCCCTGCTATTTAAGGCAATATTTACTGTGGCAGTTAATGAGATCCTGCTGAGATGTACATAAGCATAACCTCTGGAATGATCTCCCAACACACTTTGAAGTCTCTTAGCTATATAAACTCATTTGTTTTTGCCCTTTCCCCCTTTTGTTCAAGGTCTTTTTCCAGTTGCATTGCTAGTTGGTGCTTGGTAGTAATCCCTCAGTGCCAGGGAGGCTCATCCCCAGGGGTCATGTCCCATGCTGGGGGAAAGGTGATACATTTATGTGCTGAGTTTGGCTTGGAGAGAGGCTGCATTTGGGTGACAGGGAGGCTCTTGGAAGGTAATTCTCAGGCACCCTATAATGCTAGGCTAAGTTTCAATTTCAAAAGTAGAGGTTCATAGGTATGGTTATCACTATCAAGGGCCTGTCAATGGTCTATCCTCCTTCACTGGTCACTGCATCTCAGGGGATTCTTGCTGTCCCATTGGAGAATGTGGCGGAGCTCCCCAGGATGGGAATTCAATATTCTTTCGGTTATTGTGTGAATCTCCACCCACCGTGGCAATGCCCCATGAGCACTTGAACACATTCATATGCCTTATGGGTATGCCCAAGGTGAAATTCATCCCATGGCATCCCCCATCTCTGGCACCCCGTATCAATGATCCTCCCCTGCCACATTTGTAACCCTTCTGTGATCCAAGGCTTCTTCAAAAGTGAAGCCAACAAAATAACCAAATACAATTAAGAAAATGAAATAATAATGATAGTTTTGGAAATGGCAAATAAAATACAAAAGAAATGGAAAAGATTTGAAATAATAAAAAAAAGGAAGTTTTTTAAAAATGTGCACATAAAAAAATGCAAGTTCATAGAGTCAGAAACTAGAAGACAGTTTACCAGGGGCCAGGATGGTGTAATGAATGGGTAATTAATGTTTAATTGGTACAGAGTTTCTGTTTGGGGTTATGGAAAAGTTTTGATAACATTGTGAATATAATTAACACCACTGAATTGTACATTTGAATATGGTTAAAAGGAGAAATTTTAAGTTGTATTTATGTGACCAGAATAAAAATTTTTTAAAAAAATCATAGAACTATACAACACAGTGAACCCTAAGGTAAACTGTGGACTACAGTTAAGCATAATTATAATATTATTTCATGAATTGTAACAAAGGTACTATAATAATGCAAAGTGCTTAAAAGGCAAAACAGTGTGTGTTTTGCATATGAGAACTTTTTTACTTTCTGCATGATTTTTCTGTAAACCTACAACTTCTCTAATGAAAAAAGTAGACATGAAAATTTCTTTTTTAAAAAATGCTCACATGTATCAACAATCACAGGAACAAATTTGTAAATGTTCCATGGGAATATTTATTATATTATCAGGAATATTTTCTATGTCAATGGAAGAAAAGATGTGTATGTTTGACTATATTACAATAGGAGAGACAGATAAAAGTTCATATTTGAGACTGATTATATTAAATTCCTCTGTATTTCTATTTTTTCACTTCTTCACTTGCCAAATTCTGAAAAGGGTATACTGAATTACTTCCATTATGTATATACTTATGTCAAAACTTGATTGCATTTCCAAGAATTTTTACTTACTTTATTATTTGGCTGAACAATTTAGCTTAAATTTTAACTCTCTTAAACAACCAATGGGTCAGAGAAGAAATCACAAGGGAAATCAGTAGATATCTTGAGGAAAATGAAAATGAAAGTACAACATGCCAAAACTTATAGGATGCAGCAAAGTCAGTGCTGAAAGGGAAATTTATATGCTTACATTAAAAAAGAAGAAAGATCTCAAATCAGAGACCTAAACTCAAAATAGATGATCTAGAAAAAAGGAAACTAAATCCAAAGCAAATGGAAGGAAGCAAATAACAAAGATGACATAGAGATAACTGAAATAGAGAAATTTAAAAAAAACAATGGAAAGAACCAACAAAGCCAAAAGTTGGTTCTTTGAAATGATCAGTAAAATTAATAAACTTTCAGATAAACTGACAAAGAAAAAGGGAGAGATAACACAAATAAATAAAATCTGAAATGAAAAGGGGACATTACTATTATTACTACTGACCCAGCAGAAATAAAAAGGACAAAAAGAGGATACTATGACCAACTATATGGAAACAAATTAGATAACCTAGATGAAATAGAAAAATTACTAGAAACCTACACTGACTCAAGAAGAAATAGAAAGATTTCAACAAACCAATGACAGCTGGAAATTGTGCTTATTAAAATTTCTTCACTTAAGCAGCTCTGAAAATTTTAATACACTAATTGAACTGGTTTTCCATTAATCTAATTTTAGAAGTTTACTCTTTGCACTTAGTTCCATGAAAGATATTAACCAGACCTTCTCAGTTTTGATTACGCTAATAAGATAACATCTCAAAGCAAAACCAGACAGAATGGTGTAAATCTGTAACTTTTCTCAGAGACAAAAAGCTTGATTTCCTTGAGTGGTTGACTGAGAAAGGAGCCATGAAGGCCTTTAACCTGCACAACAATATCTAATCTGTGGTTTATTAGCCAATGAAATCAAGGACAAGTTTGATGTGCTTGAGACAACACAGGACTGAGAAATTGCATGTACCCTCTCAAGACCCCTGGCATTATTTGTTTTTCTTCTCCCCAACTCCTATACTTTGCCTATAAAAACCCTAGTTCCCATTTTCATTTTGAACTGGTTTTGGAAAGTTTCCCCAGTTCCTTGCTTGTGTACTCACAATAAATCACCTTCTCACTGAGAGAAATGTTTCTCCTTTATAGCATCACATCGGATAGGCCTTTCTATTGGAAATAGCCGTGCTTATGGTAACACTAATAACTAGTAAAGAGATTGAATCAGTCATCTGAAAACCTCCCAAAAAAGAAAAGCCAAGGACAAGATGGCTTTACAGGGGAATTCTACCAAACATTCCAAGAAGAATTAATACCAATCCTGCTAAAACACTCTGAAAAAAATTGAAAAGGAGGGATACTCCATAACTCATTCTATGAGGCCAACATTACCCTGGTACCAAAACCATATAAAGACATCACAAGAAAATAAAGTTACAAACAAGTATCTATTATGAACATAGACACAAAAATCTTCAACAAAATACTTGCACATTAAAAGAATTATACAGGGGAAGCAGCTGTGGCTCAAGCAATTGCTCTCCTGTTTACCATATGGAGGACCTGGGTTCGATCCCCTGGACTTCCTGGTAAAAAGCAAAAAAAGGCATCCCAGACCAGCATGGAGAGGCAGCACAGAGGGGTACAGGCCCCTGCACAGCGAAGCAATGCACCAAAAAGACAATGCCGCAACCAGATTAAAAAAATAATAATTATATACCACGACCAAGTGGTATTTATCCCAGGAATGCAAAGTAGTTCAAGGTAAGAAAATCAATTGATGTAATACACCATATTAATAGAATGAAGAAAAAAAATCACATGGCATATTAATTAATGAAGAAAAGGCATTTGACAAAACCCAATACTTCTTGATAAAGAACACTTAGAACATCAGGAATAGAAGAAAACTTTCTCAACATGATAAAGGGCATCTATGAAAAACCCACAGCAACATCATACTGCACAGTGAAAAACTGAAAACTTTCTAAAATCAGAAACAAGACAGGATGCCCACTGTCACCATTATTATTCAACATTGTACTGGAAGTTCTAGCCAGAGGAATTAGGCAAGAAGAAAATATATAAGTCTGCCAAATAAGGAAGGAAGAAGTAAAACTTTCCCTTTTTGCACATGACCTGATCCTATAATAGAAAACCCTGAAAAATACACACAAAAAAATCTCCTAGGGCTTTTTTTTTGGTAAAGTGGCAGGGTAAAGTGGCAGGGTACAAGATCAACACCCAAAAATCAGTAGTGTTTCTATATTCTAATACTGAACAATCTAAAGAAGACCTCAAGAAAAAAATACATTTACAATAGCAACTAAAAGAATCAAATCTAGGAATAAATCTAACTAAGGATATAACGGACTTGTACATGGAAAAATATAAAAAATTGCTAAAAGAAATCAAAGAAGATCTAAATAAGTGGAAGGATATTCTGTGTTTGTGGATTGGAAGACTGAATATTTTAAGATGGCAATTCTACCCAAAGCAATGTACATATTCAATGCAATCCCAATCAAAATTCCAACAACCTTCTTTGCAGAAATGGAAAAGCCAATCATCAAATTTATATAGAAGAATAAGGTACCCCAAATAGCCAAAACCATCTTGAAAAGGAGAACGAAGTTGGAATGCTCACATTTCCCGATCTTAAATTTTTTTTACAAAGCCACAGTAATCAAAAAAGCATAGTACTGGAATGAAAACAGACATACAGAAAAATGGATTTGAATTGTGAGTTCAGAAATCAAAATCCCACCTCTTATGGCCCACGGATTTTTGACAAAGGTGCCAAGTTCACTAAAATGAGAAAGAACAGTGTCTTCAACAAATTGTGCTGGAAAAACTGGGTGTCCATATGCAAATGAATGAAGGTGGACCCTACCTCACACCATATACAAAAATCAACCCAAAATAGATCAAAGACCTAAATATAAGAATCAGAACTATGAAAGTTCTAGAAGAAAATATAGGGAAGCATCTTCAGAACCTTGTTTTAGGTGATGGTTTTTTAGACTTTACATCCAAGGCATAAGCAACAAAGGAAAAAACAGATAAATGAATTCAACAAAATTAAAAACCTTTGTGCCGCAAAGAGTTTTATCACAAAAGTGAAAAGACAACCTACTCCACAGGGGAAAATATTTGGAAACCACATACCCAATAAGTGTTAAGTATCCAGAATATATAAAGAAATCCTGCAACTCAACAACAAAAAGACAAACAACCCAATTAAAAGTGGTCAAAAGACTTGAATAAACATTTCTCCAAAGAATATATACAAATGGCAAAAAAGCACATGAAAAGCTCAACATCATTAGCCATCAGGGAAATGCAAACCAAACCCACAATGAGATACCATCTCATACCCATGAGAATGGCTACTATTAAAAAACAGAAAATTGCAAGTGTTGGAGAGAATATGGAAAAAGAGGAATACTCGTTCGTTGTTAGTGGGAATGTAAAATGGTGCAGATGCTGTGGAAAACAGTTTGGCAGTTCCTCAGAAAGGTAAGCATAGAATTACCATATGACTCAGTAATCTCACTTCTGGGTATATACCCAAAAAAATTGAAAGCAGGGACTCAAGCAGGTATCTTCACACTGATGTTCATAGCAGCATTATTCACAAGTGCCAAAAGATGGAAGCAACCCAAGTGTTCATCAGTCTATAAATGGGTAAATAAAATGTGATATAAACATGCAGTGGAATATATTCATCTGTAGAAAGGAATGAAGTTTTGATACATGCAATAACATGCATGAAACTTGAAGACATCATGTTGCGTGAAATAAGCCAGAAATAAAAGGGCAAATATTGTATAATCTTACTGATATTGAAATAATTAGAATAAGCAAATTCATAGAGTCAGAAACCAGAATATAGGTTACCAGGGGCTAGGCTGGGGATAAGGAATGAAAAGTTAATGCTTAAGTTTTACAGAGTTTCTATTTGGGTTGATGGAAAAGTTTTGGTAATGGATGGTGAAAATGGTAGCACAACATTGTGAATGTAATTAACAACACTGAATTATATATTTGAATGTGTTAAACAGGGAAATTGTTGATTGTATATATGTTACCAGAATAAAAATTTTTAAAAAACAAACATAGAACTTATAATACAGTGAACCCTAATGTAAACCATAAACTATAATTAATACTACAATTATAAAATATTCTTTCATTTGTTATAACAAATGTACCACACTATTGAAAAAAAGGGCAGTATATGGGAACTCTGTATTTTATGCACACTCGTTCTATAAACCTAAATAAAAAGGTAAAGGGGTACACTATTTCATGTCGAGTCCATAATTTCACAGAATCTAAAGAAGGTAGAAAGCATCACTCCTGGATGCCGTCAAGTCTCTGGCTTCTTTGGGAAGTGAAGTTTTTAGAAATTTCTGTCTGTTCCCTGATATTGAATTATGAGATGAAAAAGCATAGGTTGAACCCAGGTCCTCCTCCACATGCCTTTAGGTAAGTCAGCCAAGGTACCCATGATGTAAATAGCAACACAGTACATGTATTCTAAAACATCTTTCTTAAATTTCCAATTCATTGGTGTGACCACAAGCTCTTCTGTGTGTTACAGAGAAGGAAAGAAGGAGGGAAAGTGAGAGGGAGGGAGAGAGGCAGGAAGTAAAGGAAGGGGACGGAAAGAGGCTGGAAGGAAGAGAAGAAGTTTGAAAAGTGATTCTTAGGCTTCCTACGTTTAGGCTTTTTACAAGTGAATTATCAATGTGTATTACCTGTGAATTATATGACTAAAGTACTGCTTCAGAGAGGAAGAAAACAAGGAAGAGAGAGAGAATTCCAACTATCAAATTCAGATGACTGATTAGATAATTACTCCTTTTTAATTTATTCCTAGAGTATGTATTGTGAAAAATTTGATTTTTACCCACAATAAAAAAAAAGTAACCTAAAAAAATAAATAATCATTGAACCATGAAAATAATAATAATAATTTATTCCCAGAGCATGTACACACACAATTTAAAATGGATAATCTAAACCTGATTTAAAAATAAAAAAGGAAGACCAGAGCCTTGAACTTTGTTTTAAAATAAAGGATGTCAATTGAGAGATTTTCCCCATCAACAAAAAAGAAATGGCATCTCTGAAGACTCAGAAAAGTACCAACCAACTCTAAGCTCTAGAAGTCTCCTTTAGCAGTCCCAGCCAAGGTACATGGGCTGGAAAAACACATTCCCGGTCCTGCCAACTGCAACTACTTTTGCAACCATGGAGTTGGAGGATGTAGAGCAAGAAGGTGAAAGGGAACATATAGTCTGCTGCCAGGTTCTGGGCAACGGGTGCCAAGAAAAAACACACTAAAATTACCAGATATTTCATCCTGTCAGAAAGTTGGGTGATTTTGATGACAGAACACACAGCTTCTGACTTTTCAAGACTTCTGTTATCAAAGCAAGAGCAGTTCATGACAGTCAGTAATGCATTTGTCCTCATACCAATCGCTAACATGGATCTGGCTTTTGTAAGCTGATTGCACTTGGTCATAATGGTGGGGAATTTTCTGAGTCTCTTTAGAGCCAGGGTTGGCAAACTTTTCCTAAAAAGAGCCAGATAGTAAATATTTTAGGCTTTGCGGGCTATACGATCTCTGTTGCAATTACTCAACTCTGCCGCTATTGTACAAAAGCAGCCATAGATTTATATAAGCAAATGGACAAGGCTATGCCCCAGTAAATACATATTTGCAAAAACAGGCAGCTGGCCAGATTTGGCCCATAGGTCATCACTTCCCAATCCACACTTTAGAAAAATCAGCTTATTAACTCTAATATGTCCTTAGGATCACTGACCCTTATTTGACAGTGGGACGTGATTTCTGTGTTATTATTGAAGCAGGTTAGATAGGGAATCAACAGACGGATCCGGAACCTAGCAGAAAAACCGCCACCATTAACACGTTCTTCAATACCCCCAAGATGGCTGCTGGAAGACCCTCACGAGGTTCTCCCATTTGGAATGAGATTTCCTCCGGAAGCCAGGAGAAGCCTCGGATATTCTCCAGAGGCCTTATCATTGGGCCATCCCAGGGGATTGATGGGTGGGGTAATCAATCAAAACAGCAAACAGCTGGAACTCCTCCCGTGTCATTAGCAAAGAGGCAGAATGATTAATGGTTTAAAAAGCAAGCGCAAAGACCAAACCGGCCCTCTCTTACCTTCTGACCCCTGTTCTTGCCTTCTGCACCCTGCTCTTGCCATGTTGCCCTTGCTTGGATCAACACGCAAGTAAAACCTGGGCATTTATAATCTATAATGGGCAATTGTAGTCTGTAAATTGGTCCTTTTTTTTATCACTCTTCAGCCCCTTCCTCTCTCTAGGACCCATGATCTGTTATTTTCTCCCATTTCTCTTTCCTCCCTACCTTAATAAATTACTTACCTAATCAACGTGGCATGCTCTTAAAATTCACTTTTTGCAGTTTAGCCAAGAACCTAGACAAAATCCGGCTACATTATCATGTACACACACATCAGCTCTCAACCTAACACTCTATGGCTGCAAACACTCTAAAATTCTTTGCATGGAGAGGTGAGGGCTACAGCCTCACCTATTGAATCAGTATAATCTCTGTTACCACTTAACCAGTAGAATATGGCAGGAGGGATGATGTGGCAGTTTCCAGGCCTAGGCCCTAAAAGACTCACAGCTCTTATGTGCTGCTTTCTTGGGACACTTGCTCTTGTAACCCAGCTGCCATATATGGAAGTTTAAGCAGCCCAGCCCCAAACGGAGAGGAATCAACTCCCAAGCTCTTCCCCTGACTGCTTTTCAGATGCAAAGGATTAAGTGGAATACTGCAAGGTCTGGGAGAAAAGCAACACCATTAGATGAAAGAAACTAGGTCCCTGAGGAACTGATGCTGCAGATACACCTCCCCCACTCCATTGTCACCAATCTGCATTGCAAATCTAATGCAGTGGAAAACAAACCTTTGTTTGTTAAGCCTCCGGGATTTAGGGTTTTTTGTTTGTTTGTTTGTTTGTTACATATCCCCAAATAATTCGGCCTACCTTAAACAAGAGGGAAGGCAGACCAGCCGCTCTAGCACGTATTGTAGCCGGATGAAGAAACATGAAAAAAAAAAATCACAGTATTTCCAAGGACAAATCAGGAGGGCTCCATGATTGACACACATTGTGAACGCAGAACCTTCTTGCTCTAAAAGCTAAGTGAGAAGTTTGGGTTGTTAATTCAGTGCTACCTACTTAACAGGTGAGCATACGAGGCTAATCAGATGCACCTGAAAGATGAAGCTCTTCTCAGAGTTGCTATTAAAGAAATAAAACAGTCATCTCTGATCTGTGATTGAGAGCTGTTGAAACCTTCACCTATCCCCTCCCCACCTCACATACACGTGATGCCTGAAATTATTAATTGTTCCTTTTGTTAAAGCAATTTAAAGTCTCAATATATATGGAAAAAAAATTATCTGAGAAGGCTTACACTTTAGACCTGCGCCAGCAAACTATGGACCTCAGGCCAAATCTGATCTGCACCCTATTTAATACCCAGGAGTTAAGAAACGTTTTTTACATTTTTAAGTGGCTAAAATTTTCAAAAGAATAATATTCTGTGTCAAGTGAAAGTCACATGAAATTCAAGTTTCAGTGTCCATAAATGACATTTTATTAAAACACTGCCATGCACATTCACTTAAGCATTGTCCATGGCTGCGTTCTCACAGTGTTAGAGTTGTATAGTTGTGGCAGAGACAGTATGCTCTGCAAAGTCTAAGATATTTACTGTCTGGCCCTTTAATGAAAAAGTTTTCTGACCCTTGCTTTAGATCAATGTGGCCCGTTAACTAATTATTCTAACTTAATTTATCAGATTAGCTTCCTCTCCTACCAAGTTCTGAGGCAGCAATACATTGTCCTGACAATTTAATAAGGAGGTGGGATGGAGGAGAGAATCCAAGAGTTCAGGAACAGAACACACTGCCCAGAGAGTGAGGTTGACAGTGCAGGGTCTCAGGGCATCAGGAGAGATCACCAGGCACCTGGGGAAAAGGATGTCTATCTGGCTCAAGGAAATACTCTTTGTACAAAGGTATGGGGGAAAATAGAAAACAAAAACTAAAATGTTGACCTTGAATTAGTCCCAACTTCACCAACCTGTCAACGTATAGTGGTTTTAACATTTTATTAAATTAAAACAAGGTGATAAAAAGAATTAAATGTAGTTTCTAACAATTTTTTTTTTTAATTTGCAAAGGGCAATCTCCAGACTCTCTCTAATGATTCCAGAGTTCTCTGGCTAAAGATTGGTGTTTTATCTGTAGGACAATGTCAATAATCTCGTCAAAAGTGTTATTTCTAGGGGGCGGATGTGGCTCAAATGGTTGGGTGTCCGTCTCCCATATGGAGGAACCTGGGTTCAATCCCCAGGACCTCCTGGTAAAATTTAAAAAAATAAAAAATAAAAGAAAAGTGTTATTTCCATTATACTTAATGTTTTTCTACTTCTTTCCACCTCTGGGTGGTTTCTTGAGGGCTTGATGATCAGGGGACAGGCAGAAGATACTCCTTCAAATGGACCTGTCTGTTCTGAATGGTCAGTTTCACTGTAATCCTTAGACTCTTCCAGTCATCAATTGCCTTGGTGATGTCATCACTGACCTTTTTTGGAGATAGACCCAAGGGACTGATCTTGGGGGCCAGTGGCACCAATTTTCCCACCACTGCACCTTAAGAATACAACTTTGATCTCCTGGGGGTTGAACCTGGGCAGCATGGCAGAAGCAGCTTGTGTCAGATGAACCCAGATGTGGGACAACCGAAGAAAGGTGCACCACAGCTTCCGTTGAGCCGAAAGCTGAGACTATCTCACTTTAATGCAAGACAACATTTTCCATTTTTGGGAAAATGATAATTCAGCAGAACATTAATACAACTTCAGGTGACTCTGTTGCCGGATCTGTGCTCTCAGTGATGGGTTTGGCCAGTCATGGACGTGTTTCTAGCTGACCTCCCTTCTTACCTGCTGTGTCTTGAGGAGACAGGGTCTCAATCTGGATCTCCATAGAGTGGAAACAACAGGAAAAAAAAACATAGAAACATCAAAGGATTCCTCACTCAGGCCAGCTCTGGAGCCATATTCTCTAAGATCTCCTTGAGTTTGGCCTTGGTAGGTGGCCCAGGAGGGCCTATAAGGGATTAGGAAAAACAGAAGCCTTTGTTCATACTCTGCCCAGCATTATAGCCTGGAGAGATGGCACAAACTGGCCCTTGGACTCACGGAGATTTACTTCTAGTAGATTTGTTCTCAACAATTCTTGCTTTCAAATGGTTGGAAAAAGTTTCAAAATAAAAACTCATGAACTTTTTCTAAAAATATATAATAATACAGATTTGGCATCTGTGCGGATTTCAACTGCAAACAGAAACAAGAAAAGAAACCTTTAAATTAAACTTCTCGCCCCTCCTTTCCTCCATACACATTCCCACGTTCTTTCCTAGAACTTCCCTGTGGTGCCTTGAAGCTGCATGCACCCCAGAAAAACTTGTTCTCAAATTTAATCCATTCCTATTAGTGTGAACCCATTGTACACAAGACCTCTTGATGAGGTTACTTCAGTTAAGAAGATGTGGCCCACTCAAATAGGATGGATCCTAATCCTATTACTGGAGTCCTTTATAAGCAGAATGAAATTAAGACAGAGAAAAAGTCACAGGAAGCAAGAGGCTGGACATTGACAGAACCTGGAAGAGAAGGGAGAGACCAGGAGACACCGCCATGTGCCTTGCCATGTGACAGGGGAGCCAAGGATCACCGGCAGCCAACCCCAGAACACTGGTCTTCAGGAAGATAGCATCACCTTGATGACACCTTGATCTGGACTTTCTTTCAGCCTCAAAACCATAAGCAGGGAAGCGGACGTGACTCAAGCAGTTGGGTGCCCACCTACCACATGGGAGGTCCCAGGTTCGGTTCCTAGTGTCTCTTAAAGAAAACAAGCAAGACAGCGAGCTGACATGACAGGCTGGCACAGCGAGCTGATGCAACAAGATGGCGCAATGAACAGACACAATGAGAGACATACCAATTGGGAAGTGGAGGTGGTTCTCCCCAATGGGTGCCTCCCTCCCACATAGGAGGTCCCAGGTTTGATTCCCTGTGCCTCATAAAAAGAAGATGAGTACACAACAAACGGACACAGAGACCAGACAAACAACGATGGCAAGTAGAAATAAATAAATAAATCTTAAAAAAAAAAAAATAAGCAAATAAATTCCCATTGTTTAACCTGATCCATTTCATAGTATTTTCTTGAGTAGATTAGGAAACTAAAACATACTCCAACCTCCATTTTTCACTAATTCCCCCATAAATTCCCATACCCATAACTGCTTCCTCTAAGTCACTTGGTAATCAGTCCTTCCTAAGGTGTCCCAAGAAGACTGAAAGGAGAATTTTAATCAAAAATAAAGGAACTGCTAATCCTTTAAAGACCATCAGTGAGTCCAATAAGGAAAATGAGAAAAGCATCTCTAAAAGCTTTCAGAATTTAAGACTATATAAATGCTGGTATTGAGCATGATGAGGCAACCATTTGACACACAAAAACAAGACGTAAAATACTGTAATGGACAAAAGCATGGAACAAATAGTAGAACCAACTCCAGGTGTTTCCCCCATTTCCAGTCTCTTATACTCCCTACTCCTACAGTTTTCTTTCTGCCATCCCCAGACTACCTAGGTCTGTTGCCTTCATAGGGATACAGCCTGGCCAAGTATTTCACCTACTAATCATGATAAATACCCTTATGAATCTTTTGTTGTTTTTTGTAAAAATGTATTAAGGTTTCTCAAGGAATGCCACATGGTGCTCCTTACGGAATATAATCAATAAACTAGCATATCTCTCGAGTGTGACCCAGCTTAAATGCCTAAATCAACTGAATCTCTAAAGAAAACCTGGGATAATCCCTTTAATAAAGTAAATAACAGGTCCCCAATTTTTCTGATTGCTGATTGTGGATGTTTACATACTGGGTTTACTTAAGGATATTTCCCTAATTTCAGATCCATCAAAGTGGCTCTACCTTAAAGGGAACTAAGTAACCTTTTCCAGATTACACTCCAATAAAAAAGTCAGGCTGAGATCAATGAGCCAATTTACCACTGCACAGGAACCCATTCAAACTACATTCACAAAATATTGTTTGCATAAACTATATCATATAATTGGGCATGTACTTTCAGCATAAAAGAAATGGAAGTACAGGCTGGAAAAGTGTTAGAGTTGGCTATTTTCAAATGTAGAATGTAGAATAGCTGAACTCTCTACATGTCAGCTTTTGCTATTATATACTATGTAAAATACATACCAAACTTTATTTCAATATTACTGATTGACAGTAAACCAACTAAACCATAAAAGCATGCAGAGAAAAGTTAACCAGGCCCTAACAAGTGGCCAGTGTGGTTTATTCTAGCTAACTGGGGTAGGTGAAGTGGCATTTTACAAACAATGTAGATTAACTGAAAGATGTGTGCCATGCCTGGTCAATATACACTAATATAAACCTTCTCTCACTTGGAGGTGGAGTGGACATCACCATCCCAAACCCCCAGGATTGGGGGAAGAGCTATGGACTAGAATGGACTTGGTGGTGTTCTGTCGTATATTGTGATTCAAGCAATGGAAGAAATTGTAACAGTGAGGTGGAGACAGTGGCCACTGGACATTTTCGGGGCAGGGAGGGGAGAGGCAGTCGAAATACAGGGGTGTTTTGGGACTTGGGGGTTGTCATGAGTGGCATT
>JAQZBX010021303.1:0-32390 GCA_029593785.1 Cabassous unicinctus
CACTGTAATTCAGTTTGAGGACAAAATTAAGTACTAAAAAAGCCATACAAATGTTATCTTAAGCTTATAAAGATATATAGCAAGGGATAGAAAACTGTCTTTCTGGGAAAGTAATGCCAATTAACACTAAACATATGTTCTATGTTTATTTAGTAATCTATTATATATAATGATATTGTTTAATGATATCATATATATACTTTATAGTTATGAAAATATATAATTAGGAAATGAGTGTTCAATGAGGTTTATTTTTATCTGACTCATTTCAGTCAGAATTGTTTGAAGTCAGTAAAACAAGGATATTAAAGCTGCCTTCTACTTTGCCTTATATCACATTTGAAGGGAATATGAGGTAGGGCATTTTACATTAAATGAGTTCTTCAGTGAATGTCATTATAAACAGAACAACATAAAAAAAATAGAACAAAAAGCAAAGTATGACATTTTAAATTTATATAATGCCATTGACAATGTGCATTGAATTAAATGAAATGAGATGAAAGCAATGGTTCTACTTTCTGTGCATTATTTTATTAAATGGTAGATTTAATTACATAGCTTTTGGATGATTCAGAGAGAAGTTATATCATATTTTATATGATCAAATTGCTGACTACAACAATTTTTTCTTCAATCGATGAGAAATTCAGTAGTGTCTTTGAATAACATTGAATGCAATATATGCATGTGTGTAAATGTATATGCATGAGAGAGAAAATTACTAGGCCAGGGATGCCAAACTGACTAACATTTTACCAAATATAATGTCACAATAAAATATTTATGTGGCTTCAATGCTGATAACATATTCATTAGTGATGATAAAAGTGTGTATATATACACACAAATTAAAATCTTTAGGATGGTGCTCAAGAACTTCCAGGTTGCCTAAGAGAAAATATCTTCCCAGTCTCATCTTTGATTCCATTTTGCTTCTTCATAATCCATTATTCAGGATTTCCTGAAATGGTAATATTACAACCATCACTAAAAATGTTCATCAGCATAGAATTCTGTGCATTCTGTCAAAATAATCCATGTGGTTTAAGTAAAACGTTGTTGATTTTTTGCATGTACAAAGACTTTTGCTTCCATATTTAACATACTTCTGACTTATGTTTTAGGTCTCAGCATATTTGTCAAGAACATGTTTTACTTATCATTGTATTTTTTCTATGTTTTTGGTGCTTCTCACAATGGTTTTCTATTCTTATATTCAATCAAAATATTTAAATCAATGACAAAATTATCAGATAATATCTGAGATGGCAATAGAAGATTTTGAGACTTTTGAGTGGTTCAGATGTGGTGCAGTAGGAAGAGGAGAGAATCAAGAGTCTAGGAAGATGGGATATTACTGTATACTGTATTAATTAAAGTATCTTGAATATAATAACTTCATTAGGTCTTTGTTTAAGTGGTAGTGAAAAAGTTAGAAAATAATTATTTTAATATGTAGGGAGTTTCAAGTTTTCAGAAACATAGATGGAATAGAACTTTTTTTCCCCAATTTTTAATCCCAGGGAACACTCCATTTATCTTAATTTTCTCTACTATAATATATGCTTAAAGTGGAATACATTATAATCAATGACAAAATTTCAAATATATCCAAAAGACTTTTTGAGACATTTGTTCTTGCTTTATTATAGTAACGAAGCATATACTTTTCAAAGACCAGCCCCTTACCATGATCTCCACAGGTCTAACACACCCCTCTATTAGTCATACAATGCCTTTATCTCTTGTTAGATGAAATTTACATATTTGTTAGATTTTGAAGTCTTTCAAGTTTTCTTTCATAGTGATTGATCTTAAATATCTTTTTGAATAGCTGTCAGTACTCACTAACCACACACTTATGCTCAGCCGTGTAGGACATATTCATCATTCCTATGATCTCCTGCTATGCACCTTCTTTTTATGACATCTGGGGAATTGGGACAATGGTTGGCATCCTTAGCCTTGAATGTTTAGCAATAAACTAACTTAACAAAGGAGTAGCTTTGAACTACATAAATATATGATGCGAAATTCAAATTAAATTAATTCTTAACTCAAAAAATTGTGACAGAGGGGGAAATTAGAGTAGAAAGAAACAGCAGTCTTAAACTGATTGCAATGATAATATCGTGTTTTTTGAGAATTTTACAGAAACATGTGGCCTTGTGGTACATTACTGGAGCTCTTCTCTGCCTTTAAAGCATCCTGTACAATTTGCCTGGAATGTTAAACTTCATTAGCGACATGGTAATTACAGCAGGTGTTGGAAATAGTCATACAAAGAATCCAAACAGGATGGGGCCCAGTAGAGAAAAAGAGAGCTGAAAGAGGCAAGGCTGGGTTTAAGGAAAGCAGCTGAAAATAAGGCTGGGGCAAACTCTGAGCCAGTGACTCTAGGAAGCAAAGCCTGAGTGTGAGTATCAAGGCTTAGGCATTTCAATTTGTGGTCTGAAAGGTCCCTTCAGTGATAGTGGTATCTGATTAGTGGAAATCACCTCATTTTACAGATATTTCTTGAGGGCCTCTTATGTTCAATGCACTGGCTTATTTTCCTCAAACTATATAACAGCTTAGAATAATATAATAAGATTGCTAATTACTTAGATTATAAACACAAAAGCCATGTGATAAGGACCATGACAGAGTTCATATAATGGAAGAAATGTTTGCAGTTGTTGGAGGGGACCAATTTTCATGTGGTATATAAAGTTTGAGGGATCTTGAAAGTTAAAGTGCTTACGAGACTAGAATCCAATGAGAATAGAGGAGAGACAAACATGAGTAATGTGTTTTGAAAGTTAAAATTCCCAGTCATATGGCCTGGCCTGCAAGGACAATGATGATCTCTGCTCAAACATTCTTTACAGGTTTAATTTCCACTACTCACCCCACTCACTTGGGTGCCAGCCCCATTAGTGTCTACCAATTACATGACTCATGTTCAGACGTCTGTGTTTTTGACCTTTAGGTCCGTGTTCCAGGAATACCCACTTTGCTGCCAGTGGTCTCCTACTCAACTTTCAAGTTCCAGCTCGGTATTGTTCTTTGTTAAACTCCTTCCATCTTTTCCATATCATAAGGAATTACTCTTTCCTATGTGTTTCATCCATTTTACTTATCACATTATGAACTTTTTGAGGTTTGGGATAATGTCTAACTTATCTTTGTAATCCCTTTGTGTTTGTGCTTAACACAGGACTCTGTATTCAGAGAACTAAATAAATAATTGATGAATGAATGAGAGAAGATAATTTTAAAGTATAGAATGGTTTTTGCCAATATCCCTTAAGGTTCACCTTTCATTGTTGTAGTATTCCTGAGGAAAAGATAGTGTTAAATTCATTCTGTTTTATATTGCAACTTACTTAAAATCAAAATGAAATGCAAACTTACCAAAGAACAAAAGCAATCAAGCAAAAAACCAAGGAGAATTCTAGAATGTGTGTTATACATGTATATATATACACACATAAACATACATAAAGAAAATGTATATAAAGAACACATTTCTCATAAACTAAAAGAATAAACTATAGAAATCTGTTGAAATTGTTAAATATTAAAAATTCTCTGCCTCTTCCATATTTATTCACTTACATTTAATTAACATTATTGAAAGAATAGGAAAGTGGAGATGAGTATTAGTATAGTCTACTTACATATACATGCTGTTTGTTTTCTTTTTAAGAACTATAATGATTTACAGAGGTGAAAGATTAATTACTGAATTATTGTCTGCTGCATTAAGTGATGCATTGATAAAGATAATAAAACAAGTTATAATGAATGATAACCCCCTGCAAAAGTAATAACAATAAAAACTCTCAATTTTGTTGAAACTACTCTTTGACAAAGGCACCAAGGTGCAAACACTCATGAAACAGTGAAAATTCAAAACTGCAATTTAACTATTAGTTATAAGTGCATAGAGTGTCTCCTCCTCAAACTTGGAAAGACATAATGGAATTTTTGCAATCTATGGAAGAATGAGGAGAAAAGTATTTAGTGGTCTGAAGGAAGGATATTCAGGTATTCAGCAGGCTGATGTTGAATTTCTTAATGCTGTTATGTTATTTCTGCTTATATAAAATTATAATTTCAGCTTTAAAAATTTGTGTTATAAATATAAATATAAATTTGTACTATAAATATAAATAATTTAACATGCTATATTAGAATTTGTATATAGAGTTATAATTTTTTTTTATTGTTGCAAGTGTAAAGTATTAGAATGATAATCCAAATGTCAGCAGACTCCCTCTTTTTTAATCTCTTGGCTAAGAGTCAACCTCAATTTTATAATTTAATTCTGTTTCCACTTTGCTTTTTTCACATCCTGGACCTTAGAAACTAAGTTCCTTTCCAAACTTTCACCAATTATTTCTGGGTTTTACCTGGGGATGTCATATTATTCACTTTCAACCTTCTCACCTAAGGTTCACTTCCCACTTGATTGATCCGTATTGATTCCCACAGTTTCTAGTGCCCTATGAAAAAGATGTCAGTCACGTGATGGCCATGATTGCTCTCCTCCATCGATTGGGAACTTCAGCTTTCCCCAGGACCACCTGAGCCCACAGTTTGCCAGAGCTGGACAGTAGCATGGAATAACCATTTTCCCAACTCGTGTCATCAGCACCCAAATCAACACAACTCATACCCTTTGTTTCATACAATCTCACCTTAGATTCATAAATTTACACATTAAACAAGCTGCCCTACCTCAAACCTGTAATGAGGCTCAAAAATACCTCAGAGCAAAAAGTGGCAGAAATACCCTTTCCTCTGTTGTCCTGTCTCTACCATCTTTCCTTTCAGACTGCTGTATACATGCACACACACACATCATGCTCACAAATACACACATAGATATATATGTAAACACCTGAAAACATAAACATTTTAAAAATCTTATTTTCTTCCTTTTTCAACACTAACCAAAGTCTTCATTCATACCAGAATAATTTAATGGTTATGTGGAATATTTGTCTGTCCACAAGTTCTGCAACAGCTACATCCTAAGTATAGCTAGATAGATTATATGTTGTATATTAGGTATGAAAGTACAAAAAACTTATCATTTATACATTTTGTATTTTTTAATAGACAATTGTTTTTAATTGTTTACATAAATAAACAAAAAAGCTATTTTTAAGTGACTGAGTGAGTCCAAGACGTATGAAGCTCAACTTTATTCAAGTGCCCATGTGTATAAACACTATCTCATAGGATTAAATGAGTAATATTCACAAAGCACCTGTAATAGCCTCTGGCCATAACTACTTTAATATACATGGCAGACACTTCAATGGTTTTATTTATTTTGATAGAAATGTGCATGGGAGGGAAAAATAAAAACAATAAAAAGAATAAACTACACTTCCCAGTCTGATTTGTTTTATTTTATTTTATATATTCCTCTATATCATTCCTTATGTCTAAGGACTTTGAGATTCCTACCATCAGACTCTTTCTCATTATTCAAATTCAGGTTTAGGAAGGCTGCATTATGACAACATTTGGAATATTGTTTATGCAGCTATGAAGTCACTAAGCGGCTTCTTTCAGTTCTTGTTATTACCAGTATGTAATTCTGCCTTGGTGGCAATTCGTAACTCTATTCTCAGGTAGGAGAAATCAGTAGATTTGTTTTCTCAACACTCTTCCAATCTCTTCTTAGGCTCCAGCTTTAACCATAGCTCAGGTTGCTTTACTATTCATGTCGAAATGTTCTTCCATATTACTCACAGGACAATTTTCCCCCCACTATTTCCTTCTAATGCAATGCCCTGTCCATGTTTTTTCCCCTTGTTTTTTCTGTTCAATTTCTGATAACTGGAGATATTGTAAAATTGAGGTAATATAAGTTAAATGCACAGATTTTTTAGTAAATGTAAAATTTTTTTTTTTAGTTTTCATAGCGGTTGTATCAGTTAATAATCACACCAAAAATGTGTGAGGGTTCCAATTGCTCTGTATCTTTTAAATCAATTTAACTTCATATTTTAAAATTATTGATCAACATTTTTGAATCACACTTTTATATACTATTCATCATTGTTGAAAATTTTGAGCTGATATGGAACTGCAAAGCATAATCTTGAATAAAAACCAAGCCCAGAATAAATGCACACCAAATAAAGCTATTTTTAATTGAACACTTGCTTGTACAAGTGTTTGCTTAAACACTTATACAATTGCTCCTAATCCATCTTTCAGTTAGGTAGTCACATGATTTGAAAACAATGGTAAGCTGTAATTCCTCTTTTTCATCATGACAGCATTTTCAAATTTCAGGAATTCCTGCTTCACTTAGTATTCAAAGTACGAATTCATTTTTACTAATGGATGGTCAGATAATTCTGCATGATAGAAATATTTGTGTATACATAAAACAAAACTGTATTGGTTTTCTAGAGCTGACATTACAAACAACCACAAACCAGATGGGTTAAAACAACTGGAATTTATCGGCTCACAGATCTAGAGGCTAGACATCTTAAAATAACAGGGCCATCCTCCCTCTGAATCCTGAAGGGGAGAATATTCTCTTGCTTATTCTAGTTACTGGTGGTTTGCTAGAAATCCTTGTTATTCCTTGCCCTGAAGCTTCAATATTTTTATTTTTGCCCCCCTCCCCATCACATGGCTTTTCCCCTAGGTCTGTGTGTCTCTGTGTTCATATGTCCCTCTTCTTATAGCAACACCAGTATATCAGCAATAATGAAAATGTACCAACATTTCATTTGCAGGCAAATTGCATAGAGAAATGTATTAGTACATTTTTCTCCTCAAATACTAGTCAGTAATTTTCCTTGTTTTCCTGGTCAGTGGAAGTCTCCTGCTAGTCATTCAGCATGTATATTATTTCATGTATTACCAATCTAGGTGAGTAAGTATGTAGTTTACTTCACTCCCATGAAAATATTAAAAGATTGATATATTCCTTTACCTTATTTCTTTAAAAGAAAATTCATTTGGCTCTGAAATAAAATAATTCAGATTAAAACTAAATGTTTTAGTACTGAGTGGCCATCTTGAATTAATTAATTAATTTCCAAACTCACATTCTCATTAAGTATATATATAAATATACACCTTTGTTTCCATTTGGGAAAAAGTTCAGACCAACAATACATAATCACCACATTGAAGAGATTTAAATTTTTTCCGTCTGGCAACTGGTTTTCCTTCCTTGAGATACTAAGCCAAATCATCTTGCAGGTTGAAAGGATATATTAGTTTATCTATAACTTGGACTTCTATGAAAATGGCAGAAAAGGTTTACTCGTTAAAATAAGTTTTTCTGTTATATAGAATATGTACAAGTATTGAAAAGGGAAAAAGAAAGCTAGAGTATTAGAATGTGACCTATAAGTAAAAATATTTAGTTTGTCTAGACAACCTTGACAAAATGGACAAATTCTTAGAAAGACACAAACAACATATGAAATACAAAACTTAAACCAATCACATTTAAAGAGATTGAATCAGTCATCAAATATCTTCCAACAAAGAAAAGTCCAGGACCAGATGGCTTCAAAAGTGAATTCTACCAAGCATTTTGAGAAGAATTAACACCAATCTTTTTTTAAACTCTTGCAAAATATTAAAAAGCATAGAAAATTATCCAACACATTTTATGAAGCCACCATCACCCTAATACCAAAGCCTTATAAAGATACTACAAGAAAAGAAAATCACAGACCACTCTCTCTAATGAACATAGATGCAAAAATTCTCAACAAAATACTTGCAAATAGAATCCAAGAGCATATCAAAAGAATTATACACCGCGACCAAGTGAGATTTATTCCTGGTATACAAGGATGATTCAACATAAGAAAACCAATTAGCGTAATTCTCCACATTAACAAATTGAAGGAAAAAAAAAACCACATATCATCTTAATTGATGCAGAAAAGGCATCTTTTCTTGATAAAAATACTTTGAAAAATAGGAATAAAAGGAAAATTCCTCAGGATGATAAAGGGCATATAAAAAACCCACCAGCAACATCATACTCATTGGGGAAAGTTGAGAGCTTTCCCTGGAAGATCAGGAACAAGACAAGGATATCCACTGTCACCACTGTTAATCAACATTGTGCTAGAAGTTCTAGCTAGAGCAATTAGACAAGAAAATAAAAGGCATCCATTTAGGAAAAGAGGAAGTAAAACTCTCACTATACACAGATGACATGATCTCAAGTTTAGAAAATTCTGAAATGTCTATGACAAAGCTACTTGAATGAATTCAGAAAAGAGGCAAGAGACAAGATCAACATGCGAAAATCAATAATGTCTCTGTACAATAGTATTGAACAATCTGAGGAGGAAATCAGGGAAATAATTCAATTTACAATAGCAACAAAAAGGACTCAAACACTTAGGAATCAATTTAACCAAGGAAGTACAGGACCTATAACTACAAAACAATGCTAAAAGAAATCAATGAAGATCTATACAAATAGAAAGATATTCCGAGTTCATGGATTGGAAGACTAAATATTGTGAAGATGTAAATTCTACCCAAAATGATTTAAACATTCAATGCAATACCAATAAAAATTCCAACAGCCTACTTTACAGAAATAGGAAAGGCAATTACCAAATTTATTTAGAAGGGAAAGTGCACCCAAATAGCCAAAAGCATTCTAAAAAAGAAGAGTGATATGGGAGGAATTCCACTGCCTGACCTTGAAAAATTACAAAGCTACAGTGGTCAAAATAGCATAGTATTGGCATAAACACAGACACATCAATCACTGGAATAGATTTGGGAGTCCAGATAAACAACCCTATCAAGTCCATGTTAATGGGACAAAATAGTCTCTTCAACAAAAGGTGCTGGGAGAACTGGACATCCATAACCAAAGGTATGAAAGAGGACCCCTATCTCACTCCCTATACAAGAATCAACTCAAAATAGATCAAAGATCTAAATATAAAAGCCAGGACCATAAAACTACCAGAAGAAAATGTAGGGAAGCATCTTAAAGCTCCTATTTTTTAATGCTTTGCTCTCTTGCCAGTTATCTCCACTTCTTAAAGATTGAGAAATAGGATCTCCTTAAAATTAAAAACTTTTGTACCTCAAAGGACTTTGTCAAAAGGGTGAAAAGGCATCCAACTTAAAAAGGAAATATTTGTAAATCACCTATCTGACAAGGGTTTAACATCCATGATATATAAAGAAATGTTAAAACTCAATATTAAAAAGACAAATGAACCATTTAAAAAATGGATGAAAGACTTGAAAAGACATTTGAGCAAAGAAGAAATACAAATGGCAGAAAATTACATGAAAAATAAATGTTCAACATCATTAGAGATTAGGGAAAAGCAAACCAAAGCTACAATAAGATTATTTCACACCTATTTAGAATGGCCACTATTAAAAAGACAGAGAACTACAAGTATAGGAGAGGATGTGGAGAGATTGGAATACTTATTCACTGTTGGTGGGAATGGAGAATGGTAAAGCCACTGTGGATGACTGTTTGGAAGTCCCTAAAGAAGTTGAATATAGATTTCCATGTGACCTGGCAATACCACTACTGGTTATATACTATCAGAACTGAGAGCAGTGACGTGAACAGACATCTGCACACTGGTGTTCATAGCAACGTTATTCACAATTTTCAAAGATGGAAACAACACAAGTGTCCATCAAGCGATGAATGGATAAAGAAGCTGTGGTCTATACACATGATGGAATATTATTAGCTGTCAGAAGAAATGAAATTGGACACATATGATAACATGGATGAACCTGGAGGACAATATGTTCAGTGAAGCAAGCCAGACACAAAAGGGCAAATAAAGTATGATTGCCCTATTATGAACTAAATATATTGTGCAATCTTATGGAGTTAATAACTTGAATATGGGTCACTAGAAAATAGAATCAAGTTAGAGAATGGAAAGCTTAGTGATAACTAGTGCAGAATTATTTAAAAAGATATGTGGCAATCTTTGGAAATGAAAAGAAAAGGTGAAAGCACAGCATAATGTTTGTAACTAACAGTGCTATTATATGGGTATGACAGTGATTAAAATGGAAAGTCTAAGGTCATGTAAACTAATAAAAGGAAAGCTAAAAAATGTAACATGAGACTATATGGCATAGTAAAACCTCATGTGAAATATGAATATAGGTAATATTGCATACATAAGACTGTTTTTCTTTGGAACTGAACAAATGTATGCTAATGTTAGAAGATGTTAATATCAGACAAAAATACATTATGGTAAGTAAAAGAAACCAGACAAAAGGTGTACATATTGCATGATTCCATTTATATAATATGTAAATATAAATCAGTCTATAAAGATGAAATTAGATCAGTGGTTATGTAGGGCTGGGGAAGGATAGAGGGATTGAGAGGTGACTGCTAAGGGATGTGGATTTTTCTTTTTGGTCTAACGAAATCGTTCTAAAAAATTTTGTGTTGACGAATGCAACAACATTGTGATTATATTAAAAGCCATTGATTATACAGTTTGGATAGATTGTATGGTATGTGAATAAGTGTCAATAAAACAGCATTAAAATAAATAAATAAATAATAAGTAAATAATCAAGATTAGCCAGGAATAGCAGCTATGTACAGCAGGGGAAGCAAAGTGAGATTGAGAAGTGAAGAATTTTCTTGTTTGTTTGTCGGTTTTTTATTATTATTATTATCACTGAAATAATGAAAATGCTCTAATAATGATTGATGTGATGAATGCACAATTATGCCAAATACCATTGATTGTACACTTTGGATGGATTGTATGCTTTATTAATGTGTATCAATAAAATTAATTTGTTAAAGAAAAATATTTAATTGTGATAATGTGCAGCCTTAGTATATTCAGCTTTAAATGCTCATGGAGGCCTGTATATTTTTGAAGATTGACATAAGTGTTTGAATATTTTCTAATTATGGATTTTTTTAAGTAAAACAATTTAAGGAAATCTAACATGTCACAATTTAAAAATCAATAAAATATTCATATATTTTCTGTATTGTTTTGTTTTGCATTATAATTTTCACAGATGTTCATACCATTTTAATTACAATTACTACAATTAATTTCATTTAATTTCTTATTTCTTTGGTAGAACTGTATATTAATTGTTCTGTGTCTGGTTTTGTTTGTGGAAGCATGAATAGAGTCAATACTCAAATACTTACTCAAATACTTCTAAAGTTGAAGATATATTTATGTTTTCACATCTTATCTTTTCCTAAAAATTTCCATTTCATCTAAGTTTACAAATTATTGGCAAAAATATTTCCATCTTGCTCCTATTTTTTAATGCTCTGCACTATTGCCAGTTAACTGCATTTTTAAATTTTTATCACAATACCAATTATTTTTCACTACCTACTTTTTTCTTGATAAATCTAATCCACATTTTTTCTATTTTAGTAATGTTTTCAAAGATACAGCATTGAACAATACTGGCTTTCTTTGTAGTATTCTTTATATTTTATTAATCTTTGCCATTATTTTTATTAATTCCTTTCTTCTACATATTTGGAACTGGTATAGAGTATTTAAAAATATTTTTGTTAAAATTATCTTATGGTAGGTTGATTTATGTACCATCAACAAACACTTGTTCTTAATCTTAATCAATGTCCCTGTGAATGTGAACCTATTTTAAATAGGACTTCTTGAAGATGTTATTTTTATTTAAGGTGTGACACAACTGAATGAGGTAGGTCTCAATCTGGAATCCTGGAGGTTTTAAAAAGAGAACCAAAAAGTCAAAGGAGCCAAAAAAGAGAGGATCTCTCCATGTGTTAGAAGGAAGATATGCAAGCCAAACACCAAAATGCAGTATTCTTCAGTGAGAAAGCAAGTATTGCAAATATCTTGATTTAGGACTTCTACCTTCAAAACTGACAGCCAATAAATTCCCTTTGTTTAAACAAACCTTAATATGTGAAATTTGTCATAGCAACTCAGGCAAACTAAGACATGTGTTTTCCCAAATTAGTATTTGAGGTTTTATATTTCCCTTTAAGTGTCTATTGACCCACAAATTTTGCAACATACAGTTCTTATTATTGTTCAATTCCAAATGTGGTCTAATTTGCAAAATGGTTTTATTTTTACTCACAACATTTCAATTGTATTTTCTGCTTTTAAATTCCAAAAGAATGGAATTTATTCAAATTTTCTTTATATGTGTTTTATAAATTATAACATTAAGGCTAGAGATTGTGGTCTGTATCATATTAGTCATTTAAGCTTGTTGAGTTGAAATTTACAAACTAGTACATGATCAATTTTGGTATTTTTGTATGCTTGAGGATAAATGATATTTTATATTTTTGGATGAAAAAAAATATGACTATGTAATCCATGAGCTTAAAGTTTGTAGATAAAATTTTATATATTCTTCCTAATTTTGCTAATTTACACAATAAAATCTTTTATATCTATACCATTAATATTTATCTACTTTGCTCATCAATTAATGAATGTGATATGTTAAAAGTTCTCACTAAAATTGTGGATTCAGACATAATATTTTAACTCCTTTCATTTTTTCACATACTTTGAAAATATATTATATGATTTAAACGAGGTTATACTTCTTTAAATTTTTCTGGTAAATTATGCATTTTTGAATTATGTAGCCCCAAAGTGCATTTTCCCCCCAATGTATTTTGTCTAATATCCCAGTTATCTCTTGCCGTGTAACAAACTATCTGTGGTGGTTTGAAACTGTATGCATCCCCAGAAAATCATGTTCTTAAAGCTAATTCATTTCTGTGGGTGTATACCAGTTGTAAGTAGCACCTTTTGATTAGGTTAAGATGTGGCCAGAGTGTTAATCTTCTTACTGGCCTTCTTTATAAGAGAATGAAATTCAAACAGAGAGTGAGAAAGCCAGGGAAACAAACTGAAAGCAAAGAATCCCAGAAGAGAAAAGAGAGACCAGCAGACACTGCCAAGTGATTTGCCATGTGAGAGAGGAATTCAGGATTGCCAGCAGCCAGTCTTCAAGAACAAAGTATTGTCTTGATGATGCCTTGATTTGGACAATTTCGTGGCCTCAAAACTATAAGCTTGTTAGCTAATAAATTCCCATTGATAATGCCAACCTTTTTTATGGTATCTGCTTTGAGCAGCTTAACAAACTAAAGCACCATCCCCAAAATTAGTTGCTTATAAAAACAACAATGTTAATTTTGATCACTTATCTTCAATTTGGTCAGTGGTTAGTAGAGACAGCTCATCTCTGCTCCAGTTGGAGCCAGCTGGGGTGGATTAAAGCCTGGAAGCTGGACTCCTCCAAAACTTCTTTCCCTTATACTTCTGTTAATTGATACTAGGGTATTTGCTGTTGGCTGAAGCCCTACTCATGCCCTCTCCATGTGCAATTGGCTTCTTTAACAATATGATGGCTTGATCCAGAAACAAGCATCCTAGGGTAGGGGTTGGGGAGGATAGATGTTGAAATAATTGAATGTTAACTAAGGTCAAAAGAAATAAATATAATGCCTTAGAGAAATTTAGGGAAACTTTTACTATGGTGAATTAATATGTCTTTACAGCTTGATAGTCAATACCATGAAACAATGCTCTCTTTTTAAGCTACCAAGGGAAGAGTTAACCAAATTGTTAAACACTGTTCAATTCATTTACTTTTATTTATTCAGGAAAAAAAAAAAAGAAATATCATGAGACCAATATAGAAAAATGTGGTACAGTGGAATAAACGTACCATATTTTTGGAGCAAATTACTAATTGCTGTCATAAATAGCTTTTCTGTTTTCATATATATTGATGTAGTAAGAAGGTCTGTATTTATTTTTAATTGAGGTCACCAAGAAATAAGACACTTTAGCTTTATCTTATTATTCCAATATCATAGATATCTAACATATTAAAAATATTTATCTCCCAGTAACATATTCCTTTCCTAGAACATAAAAATGATAACAAAAGAAATTTCAGTGTTGACTTCTATTATGAAAGTTTACCATGTAGTTTTCCACTTTGTAAAAACTAATTGGATTTTTAAAATCTTTTATATTTTCTGGCAATGAATATTTAGCATTCATGTAACAGCTGATGTCACGGAAGCAATTAATAATTAAATGTTAAGCCTCCTATCATAACCTTTTCCTTTTAATTTCCTTACTATATCAGAGGAAGCAATATTTAAGTGAAATACATTTTGTAGGTCATATAATTTCTGCACAAAGAAATGTCTTCTACAGAAAAATCAGTACTAATTTTTAATATGAATTCCATGATGAAGTTACTTCATGGAAAAACCATGTCAGTTGATAAAATTCAAGAACTAAGTACAGGGAACCCCTGTATCTATATTGGCTAAATGAACCATAAATGCAATCTTTGAATTATATTTTGCTGATGAAGTCACCAAGAGCATTTTACTTTCACTTTATCTTATTTTGAATTATTGATCCTGCTTATATGATGGCTATTATCATTACCATTATTTGCTGCCAGCTGAGGGAAAAATACAAAATTCCACTGTAATTATCTACTTTTTTACTTCTCAAAAGGGATGGATACAGTGAGCTGCATGAATTCAATTAAAAATGAAAATATGTTAATATTATAATATGGAAAAACAAAAGAAAAAATAGTGTTTCATGAGGACCAAAAATATCACTATTCTATGCAGAAATTAGGACATAAAATTGAGGGTTTAGAGTAATGTCATAAAAAATGACAAAGTACAGAATTTTATGCCTCTACAGAAACAAATAATAAGCTTGACTTAGTTTACTAGGGTATATTAATTTGTCTACCTATGATTCCTTCATCTCCCAGATAGCAGAAATCCAGGAAGATGGCAGCCCATCTTCCTGGTCTAAGTTGCAAATGACATAGGGAACAATTCTTATTCTTGAAGAGCTGTGATTGTGTGTTTCTAAATGTTTGCAGGTCCTTCTAGAGCAAACACAAAGGCTTTTTATTTTACCCAACTTAGAGCATTACCAGTGCTGGGGTGGCTTCCCAAGTGGCTTTTTCCAAATGAATTTAAAAGTAAAACTATTGGCTGCAACAGACTGAAGCAAAGGGAATGAGGATAACAGTTGGGACAAGAAATAGATTAAAATGTCTGGAAGGAAGAAGTTGGAAAAAGGGATAATCAGGGAAAAGGGGCTTTTAAAAGCTCCCACATATACTATGGAATTGAAAAACCTACATGCCTACAGAAGGCTGAATGTATGCTTAGAAAAAGCCTGGGATGACCCTAAGTTTTTTACCTCTGTCTCACTTCCATGTGCCACACAAGACAGAAGTGAAAGCTAATGCACATTAGTAAATTGCCTAGCTAATCATTGAACAAGTGCCCCAGCACAGAGCTAATCTGTAAAGACTGGATGAGTATTGTTTTATTTCTTTTCTTTTCTTGGATCCAGGCCATTAAGAAAACACCATCAAAACAATATCTTGCCACTAATCTAAAGGAACAGAGATTTCATTAGCCATATGTTCAAGAAAATACCATGCAGTATGTTGGCTTAAACAGTGGGAATTTATTAGATCATGGTTTTAATTCTAGGAAAATGTCCAAATCAAAGTGTCATCAACATGATGCTTTCCTTCTCGATACTGTGGCATTCTGAGGCTGCCTGTCAGTGATCTTTGGTTCTTGGTTTCTCTGTCACATGGCAATGCACGTGGTCGTCTTTTCTAACCTCTCCCTTCTCTTCTGGGTTCTGGTGACCTTCCCCTTCTTGTTTACCATGGCTATCTCTCTCTCTCTGAATTTCATTCTGCTTATAAAAGACTGCATTAATAGGATTAAGACACAAACTCATTGGAGTTGGGCCACACCTTAATTGAAGTAACCTCCTTCTCACAATGGGTTCACACCGACAGAAATAGATTAAGTTTAAGAACATGTTTTTCTGGAATACATACCTCTAAACATTCATGGTTCACCCTCTGGACCTCCCAAAAACATTTTCTTTCTATGTGGCAAATACATTCATCCAATCACAATATCACAAAAGCCTTAAGTCATTTCAGTAAGAGTGCTAAGTACAAAGTCCATCAAAATGGATAATGGGCATTTTCTGTCCTGCAGCACAGTCTCCTGTCTGTGAATCTGTGAAACCTGAAGAATAAGCTATTTACTTCCAATATACAATGGAGAGACAGGCGTAGGGTACACATTCCAATTCCAATAGGGAGAAATTGGAAAGAAAACAGGTGACATGAGTTCCAAATATTTGAAAAACCAGCATAGCAAGCTCCATTAGATTTCAAGGTCTGAGAGTCCATCTATGGATTGATGTTTTGTCTTTCAGGCCTGATGGAGTGGCAGGCCCCTCCTTCCTAGTGCTTTCATAGTGGCACTGCTGTTTCAGATCTCTGGGATATAGACCCCACACTGCTCAATGGATGCAGAAACAAATGTAACATAATACAGCATATTTTATGATAAAACACTCAGAAAATTAGGTATAGAATTGAACTTCATCAACATGATAAAGGTCATAGATTAAAAATGTCCATATAACATTATTCTTAATGGTGAAAGACTGAAAACTTTCCTTCAAATATAAGGAACAAGCCAAGAATGTCTACTTTCACCACTTCTATTCAACACCATATTGCAAGTTCTAGCCAGAACAAGTAGGGAAGAAATAGAATAAAAATCTTGCTAATTAGAAATAAATAAAACTACCTCTATTTGCACATGATATCATTCTAAAAAAATGTGACAAAACAACAACAAAAACAACTAATAGAGACAGAAATGAGTTTGGCAAAGTTACTGGATACAAGACAAACTCATAAAATAAATTGTCCATATTAGTAATGGACAATCTGAAAATGAAATTAAGTAAATGATTCCATCTACAATAGCATCAAAAAGAATAAAATACTTAGGAATAAATTTAACCAAAGAATTTTAAGACTTGCACACTAAAGATACAAATCATTGCTGAAATAGATTAAAGAATGTAAAGGCATTGTATTAGTCAGCAAAGGGGTTGCTGATGCAGAATACCAGAAATCAGTCAGCTTTTATAAAGGGTGTTTATTTGGGGTAGAAGCTTACATTTACCAGCCCATAAAGCATAACTTACTTCCCTCACCAGTCTGTTGTCATGTGTTGGAGCAAAATGTTCAGCCCTCCTCTTCCTCTTAAGGCTCCATGGTCAGACTCTCTAGGCTGTGTCTCTCTTCCCAGGGTTTTACTCTCTCCAGGCTCAGTGGCTTTGTTCTGTCCACAAAGCCAGCTGTAGACTATGAGGCGAATGGCTCATCTCCTTTCCTGGAGCTGTCTCTCCTTCCTCATGACCAAGCTCCTCTGTGTGCTTACTTCCCAGGGCTCCAGCTCCAAAACATGAACCTCCCTTCTATGTGGTGCGATTTCTCTGTGAGTCCCCACCCACCAAGGAGGCAGGGATGCAACATCTTACTGACATGGTCCAATCAAAGCCTTAATCATTATTTAATGAAGTAAAAGCAAAACCTCTGAATACAATACACTCTAATATGCCCAGAGGAAAAGACCAGTTTACAAACATAATCCAATATTTCTTTATGGAATTAATCAATAATATCAAACTTCTACACTCTACCCTCTGAATTCCAAAAAGACATTCCAATATTAAAACAACAACAACAACAACAAAAAACAAAAACCTTAAATCAGTAACAATGCTGAGTACAAAATCATATCACAGTCAGTTTAAAGAAAAACAGTTTTTGAGGGGGCAAAGTCCCATTTGGCTATAGACCTCTGAAACTTACAAAACAATATATTTGCTTCCAATACAGAAATGGACAGACAAAGGATGAACATTTTCATTATCATAAGGAGAAATTGGGAGGGAAACACGAGTCATGGTTCCTTTACATTTCAGTGAAACTGCAGGGCATCCTTCATTCGAATTCAAAGTCTGAGAGTCATCTTAAGATGATGGTTTCTTCTCTCTGGAGCCTTATGGGGACCCACCCTTTCCACAGTCTTGCCTAATGGCCATTTTCTTGATTCCACCCTCTTCAAGCATCTGGGTATAGACCAAGCTCCAGACCTCACCTTCCAAGAGTTATAGGGTGATTGCCACACTTTATCCAATCTTTAGGTTAGAGTCTTAGCCCCCCAGTACAGTGAAATGAAGCCAACATCCTCCCTAACTTTTGGCATACAGATTCAACCTTCTCAGAGAAAGGATTTGATCACCTGACCTTCCCTAATCCATGAGGGACGGATCCACCCTTTTCAGACCTATGCATTACTGATCTTAACTGCCCTAATCCTTGCGGAATGTGCTCCACCCTCTCTGTACCCTGGGGCAGCAAAACTCTCCCCAAATATCAGGTGGGAACATCTACCCTCTTCAACTGCTGGGGCAAACTCACTCTCTCTGTACACATGGGTGGGGTTCTTCTCTTGGTCCAAGGCAATATCTTAATTCCAGATCTCAGTTTCCATGGTTTTCCTCTTAAAGCTGTTTTCCCTTCAATCTCTCCTTTTCATGTCCCTTTTATTCCTGGCTGACAACGATTTTGTTCATACAGCTCTCTCAAAAATTTGTTGGTTTAGCATGCAGGAAGCAAGGGTCCAAGCCATCAGACAGTAAAACTTTCCACAAGTATTTCCTAGATAACTGCATCTTCAATCCTGATTTATAAGTTCTGAGTTTAGTTAAGTCCTCAAATGGGGCACTATTGTCTAGGAACTTGATTTCCAGAGGCTTGGAATTTCTGGAATCAGTTTCTGGTTTCTTTGTGCCCAACAGTTCAGTCCTCAACATTTATCTCTCATCTAGCATTTTGCTATAAGCTACAAGGAGAAGCCAAGCTGCATTCTCTGGGCTTACTTTGGAAAGTTCTTCAGCTAAATGCTTAAGCTCACCATTTTCAAATTCTGCCTTCCATAAAATACTATGAGTTAATCTTGCTTTACCAGGAGTTAATCTTGCTAAGTTCTCTGCAACTTATTTTCAATAAGGATCCTAAATCCATTCAATGAACAAAAAAATCCTCTCTCCAACAAATGGTGCTAAGATACTGAATATCAACATGCAAATAAATGAATTTGGACCCTTACTTCACAGCAAATACAAAAATTCACTCAAAATATATGAAAGACCTTATAACTCTTGGAAAGAAATTTTCATAAAATCTTTGGCAGTGAACACATTTATACAAGACCAAAAGCACAAGCAAAAAAGGAAAAATAGATATTGAGACTTCAACAACATTAAAACCTTTTGTGCTTCAGAAGACATGATCAAGAAAGTAAAAAGAACATATGCAGAATGGAAGAAAAATTTTGTAAACCATTTATCTAAGATACTAGTATTCAAAATATATAATTAAACATTAAAACTCAACAATTAAAAAAGAATTTAATTAACTTGTTGACATGTGCAGAATTGATAAAAAAAGATTTGTGTTAGTCTTGTGAACTGAATAGAAAAGATAAAAGTCCAACAAAATGTTAGTAACTAGCAGTACTATTAATATTTGGGTATGAAACTGGCTTAAAGGGAAAGTCTAAGGTCATGTATATTACTAAAAGAAAAACTAAAAAATATAACATGGGACTGTATAGCATAGTAAAACCACATGTGAAATATGAATATGGGTAAAATTGCATATATAAGACTGTCTTTCTTTGAAACTGAACAAATGCATGTTAATACTACATAATGTTAATATCAGACAAAAAAAAAAACATTATGCTAAGTGAAAGAAATCAGACACAAAGTACTACATATTTTATGATTCCATTTATATAAAATGCAAATATAAATCAATTCGTAAAAATGAAATTAAATTAGTGGTTATATGGGTCTGGGGAAGGACTGCTAAGTGATGTGGAGCTTTTCTTTTGGGAATAATGAAATTACTCAAAATTTTTTTGTGGTGATGAATGCACAACACTGTGATTATATTAATAGCTATTGATTATACATGTTGCATAGGTCATATGGTATGTGAATATATCTCAAAAATTCTTATCTGTTTTTTGTTTATTATTATTGATATAATGAAAATGCACTAATAATGATTGAAGTGATGAATAACACAACTATGTGATTATACCAAATACCATTGATTGCACACTTTGGATGAATTTTATGTTTTATTCATATGTAAAAATAAAATTGATCCATTTAAAAAATAAATTCAATTAAAAATGGGCAAATGGCTTGAATAAAGATATCTACAAATTTATGCAACTGATCAATAAACATATGCAAAGATACTCAATATCATTAGTCATTATGGGTGCATAAATCAAAACCACAACGATAATATCACTTCATATACACTAGAATGGGTAGCATGCCAAAAATAAAAAAAGGAAAATAGGGGCAGATGTGGCTCAAGCAATTGGGCACCCATCTTTCATATGACAGGTTTCAGGTTTGGTTCCTGGTGCCTCCTAAAGAAGATGAGCAGAGGCTGCAACCAGCAGATGCCACAAGCAGCAGATGCTGCAACCAGCAGATGCCTTAGATGACTCAATCAGTAGGCAACGCAACCAGCAGGGAGTTAAAGTGGCTCAAGCGGTTGGGCACTCGCCTCGCACATGGGAGGTCCCGGGTTCAGTTCCTGGTGCTTCCTAAAGAAGACAAGCAGATAATAAGCAGACAGATGAGGGAGCCATCTTGGGGGGGGGATATATTTAAAATAAGTAAACAAACAAACAAACAAACAAATATTTTTTAAAACGGAAAACAGCATATGTTGGCTAGTTTATGGAGAATTTTGAACACACAAACGTTGCTGTTGGGATTGTAAATGGCACATTCACATGGAAAAAAGATCAGTGTTTTCTCCAAAGTTAAACATAGGATTATCAAGTGACCCAGCAATTCCACTCTTAGGTATATACCCCAAAGAATTGAGAGCAGGTGTGATTGCTTGTAGTTATATGTACCCCAGAAAAACATGTACTTAAATGTAATCCATGCCTTTGGGTGTGAACCTATTGTAAGTAGGACCTTTTGATGAGGCTAATTCAGTTTATGTTTGGTCCAGCTCAATCAGGATGAGTCTTAATCTTATTACTGGGGTATTTTATAAGTAGAACGAACTTCAGACAAAGAGAAAGAAAGCTCCAATGGAACACAGAAGAGAACAAAGAGGCCATGAGAAGTTGCCATGTTAAGTGCCATGTACCAGAGGAGCTAAGGACCAAGAACTGCCAGCAGCCAGGTACAGTCTTTGGGGAGAAAACATCACTTTGGTGATCCCTTGATTTGGAAAATTTTGCTAGCTTCAAAATCGTGAGCAAATAAATTCCCATTTTTTACCAAAACTCATTTCATGGTATTTGCTGGAGCAGCCAAGGAAACTAAAAAAAAGCAAATATTAAAAAAAAAACCAAAACTTAGAATGTTTATGGCAGCAATTTTCATAATAGCCAAAAGTTGGCAACAATCCAAATGCCCATTCACTGATTAATGAATAAACAAAATGTGGTATTTCCAAAGAATGGAATGCTATTTAGCCATAAGTTCAATGGAACATTGATACTTGCTACAATGCGGATGAACCTTTAAAACAATATGCTAAATGAAGGAAGCCATACACAAAAGTTCACATATCATTTGGTTTCATTTACATGAATTATCCAGAATAGATATCCATAGAGATAGAAAGCAAATTAGTGTTAGCCATAGATTAGGAGGAGGGGGATGAGAAGTGACTGCTTAATGGATATGGGTTTGCCTTTGGGGTGATGAAAATGCTTTGGCCCTAATTAAAGGCAACGGTTACACAACATTATGAATGTACTAAGACATAAATCACAGTCTTGTAACCTTTTTCTCTCCTTAGACATCCTCAACTACAATTCTCAAAGAAGCGCAGAGAATGCACCTACCAACAAGATTAGGGCATTAAATAAGAAGGCAGCAGAATCTAATAAAAATCCATGATTGTTGTCCACAGAGAGTAGATGTGGTATGCTTCACGACAGGAGAAAATATTTGGAAACTACATTTGTAATAAAGGTTTAATATCCAAAATATATAAAGAAATCCTTCAACTTAACAACAAAAAGACAAATAACCCAATTAAAAAAATGGAAAAAAGACTTAAATAGACATCTCTCCAAAGAAGATATATAAATGGCCAGAAAGAACATGAAAAGATGTTCAACATCATTAGCCATCACGGAAATAAAAAATAAAAACCACAGATACACCATTGCTCTACCCATCAGAATGGCCTCTATTAAAAAAACAGAAAATAACAAGTGTTGGATGTTAGGAGTTCCCCTTCACTAGGTTTGCAATAATTAACAAGCTGTGACTCAATTCCCCCTGACATGCTTTAAGGAAGGACAAGCACCCCCTAAGCCTACGTGTCTGAAAGCAGGGCACTTCCTCAAAGGTTGAACAAAGAGACCATGGTGAAGATGGGAGTAAAGTGAGATAAAGACCTTCACTCCCTCCACATCAAAGCACCACCTGCTCACCCAGCATTCCAAGAAAACATAAATCCATAACCCACTACCCTCTAGTCATAAAAGGGAAACTATTCACCTCTAGAGCTTCCTATTGGCCCCTGCACCTTACTCAAACCCTTGACCCCCTCCCACCAACTATCATTTCCCCGCCTAGGAATGTACTGAATAAATCCAAAGCCCTTCTTTTCAGGGGCGGGCTGAAGTCTAATCTTCAGACCCCCTCTATTGGGAGAGCTTTCCAATAAATTTTCTGCCTGAAATCATCAGTCTCTGTGTCCCAGTGAGCACCATTTTTCCCCAACATTGGAGAAGATGACGAGAAATAGGAGCACTCATTCATTCACTGCTGGTGGCAAAGTAAAATGGGGTAGCCACAGTTTGGTTGTTCCTCAGAAAACTAAGTATGGGACTACCATGTGATCTGGTAATACTAGGTATATACCCAAAAGAATTGAAAACAGGGACTCAAACAGATATTTTCACACTAATGATAATAGCAGCATTATTCACCATTGTGAAAAGATGAAAGCAATCTAAGTGTCCATAAGCCAATGAATATATAAATAAAATGTGTTATATGCATACAGTGAATTATTCAGCTATAAAAAGGAATGAAGTCCTGATACATGCAACAACACGGATGAACCTGGAAGACATCTGAAATAAGCCAGACACAAAAGAACAAATATTGTATGAGCTCACTGATCTGAAATAATTAAAATAAGCAAACTCAAAAAGTGGAATCTAGAATATAGGTTACCAGGGGATGGGTTTTGGATAGGAAATTGGAAGTTAGGGCTTAAAATTTACAGGGTTCCTATTTGGAATGTTGGAATTATTTTGATAATGGAAGTTGGTGATAATAGTGTTGCTGAGCTGGGCTTGCTGCCTGATACACATGGGTTTTCAAAGAAAGAAAGAGTTTATTACTAGGCATCAAATAGGAGACAAGAGCAACAAGCTCAGATCTGTGTCACGGAACTGGAGAAATTCTGAAGCTTTAATGTTGATATGGGATAGGATCTGCTGTAAGATGATCTCTAGCTAGGGTATATTTACAGTTAATTGGCTAATTTTTCTGATGATTGGGCTGTGACATATCAAGAACTTATATCTGTTGGACCTCTTGCTCTTTATTAAGGTCCAATGCACTTCATTCTTGTTACAAGTTATTTTGATTCCACTTTCAGGACACTTTATGTTCCAGAGTTACTCTTGGTCATTAGTAGTAGGAAATGCACAAGGTCACTGAGCAAGTCCTTGAGAACTGAATAAAGTTAGCTGGAGTAGTCACAATCTGGCTGCAAACCAGGGGCAAGGAAGCATCTGGTTATAGCAATGGTACAAATCAATCAGATAACATAAGATAATTACAGCAGCACAACATTGGGAACATAGTTATCAATGCTGAAATATATATTTTAATGTGATTAAAAGAGGAAAAGTTAGATTGCATATATGAAAGCAGAATAGAATTTTTTTAGAAAATCTATGGACCTGTGCTATAAAAATAGTTAAATCATGGACTACAGTTAATAATACAATTATAACAATGTACTATTATCAATCTTATCAAAATTTCCACACCAAGGGTGGTATATGGAAACCCCATATTTTGTGCATGATTTTTCTGTAAACCCACAACTTCTCTAATAAAAAAATAATTTATAAAATTAATAAAAAGGAAGAAATTCTCAACAGTAAAACAATAAACAATCCAATTAGAAAATGTGCAAAGACACAAATTGACATTTCACTGAAGGGGATATACAGATGGCAAATGAATACGTGAAGAGTTTTTCAAAACATTAGCCATTAGGAAAATGTAAATTAAAACCTCCATGAAATATCAATACATGCATGTCAGAATGATTAAAAAATAATACTGCAACACCAAATAATGGTGATGTTAACAGATAAACTGGATCACTCATACTATGTTGGTGGGTAGGTAAAATAGTACAACCTATCTGGAAAATAGTTTCTGAAAAAACTAGTAATCCAACAACCACTTGACCCAAGACTTGCATTCCTCATCATTTATTGAAGAGAAATGAAGACTTATATTCACACCAAAACCTATATATGAATGCTTATGTCAGCCTTATTCATTATAGTCAAAAACTGAAAAAAACAGCAGATATCCTTCGATCTGTGAATGATTAAACCATCTGTGGTCTATGCATACCATGGAATATTAGCAATAAAAGGAACAAATTATTGATACATACATCAACTTGGATGAATCTCCATGGAATTATGCTGAGTGAATATCAATCCCTAAAAGTTATAAACTGTATACTTTAATTTATATAACATTCTTGAAATGAAAAAATTCTAGATGGAGAACAGATTAGTGGTGCCAAGAGTTAATGAAGGGGTGGAAATGGGAAGGAAGCAGGTGATGCTATAAAAGGGCATTATGAACTTTGTGGTAAGGAAAATATTCTGTATCTTTATTGTGTTGATGTCAATACCCTTGTTGTGATATTGCACTACAGTTTTGCAAGGTAGATGTTACCATTGGGGGAATATAGGTAACCTGTACACACAGAAGATATCTTTGAGTTATTTCTTACAACTGCATGTGACTCTATAGTTATCTCAACCTATTAAATTAAAAGCTTTAATTTAAAAAATGCACAGTGATATTTGGCGGTGTCTCATTAATCAAGGGGCCCTTGGAAACAACTGAATAGCAAAATGCTAAAATGTTGTATTTAGGCAAAACATTTCTAGTTTTTCAGGGCAAAAACAAACAAACAAACAAAAACCTATTCAATACACTTTTGCTCATTTTCCAGACATATGACAGTTCACAGACAGTTCACAATTCTTTTGAGAATTCAACTAGAGTGGTATACCATGAATCATATCCCAGGTTTTTTCCAGAGGGACTTGGAACCAATTACCAGAGTAATTTTGCATAGAGACAGAAAATAACTACAATTTTTGAGTTTTTAATACTGGCTTTGACTGACAGTAATTCATGGTGGCCTGAAAAATAACAATGCTTTTCACCAGACTCTAACTTATTTAACTCAGTTTCTAAAGGGAGTTTAGACCTAAATCTGTCCCCTACCCCCATAGCTGGGACCATGGATTTATCTGATGGCTTTTATCAGTCTCAAAATGTCTATGGAATCGGTATGACTGGTAAGTGACAGAATGCTAACATCAATTCCTGACCTCAGAAATGATATAAAGGGATAAGTGCATACCAAGAAAAAATACTGATTAAGACAGTCAAATGCAAATCACAATGTGTAAAAATATATTTGCAGCACAGACACTCAACAAAGACTCTTATTCAGAATTCTGTATTTAAATAACTACAATAAATCAGTAATAAAAATGCTGGCAATCCAATTAAAATAAGGGGGGGATTTGCATAAGCTAGTCACAAAAGAAGATACCCACTAAAGAAGTTATGTGTGAAAGATCACTCAGCTTCATTGCTAATTATGAAAATGAAAATTAAAGCCACAGTAAGACACCTCAATGCCCCTACCAGAATGGTTAATCAAAGTCTCACAGTAACAATATTAGTGAAGATGCAGTACAATAAAAACACTGACACTGCAGTGCAAGTGTAATTTTCTAAAACCACAATAGAAAAGTGTTTGGCGTTATTTACTGAAGGTGAACGTACACACCTCTTATGACCTAGGAATTTCCTTCATATATTTAGAACCAAGAGTAACGTACACATTTGCGCTAAGAGACTTGTACACAAATTCTCAGAGTAGCTGTATTCATAATAGCTAAAATCTGGAAGCTACCCAAATGCCCACTAAAAGTGGAATAAAGTGTAGAATATTCATAAAATAGAATACTATACAATAATAAAAGTAAATAAACTCATCCATCTGCAATATTATGATGGGCAAATCTGGTGGCCCTGAAGTCTCCTTTCCTTCCCACTTTGGTGGTTTAGCTGGCTGAGATGGATGGATGTCTGTAGGAAGACAGCAAGGCTGAGGTTAGCATTCCTGACATTGGTGGCTGTTAACGTGCAAAGGGCCCTTCATACGCAGACCTTGCCACAGTGTGTATAGTACCTGATGTTTTTCCTGGGTCTGAAGACCCCTCGATAGATTCCTTGTTACTTAGAGAAGCTATGGGTACCCACCCACATTTCAGTCCAGTCTATGAAAATGCAAAGTGATGTGAGTGCAGAGCCTGTTCTCTTTTTCTCCAGGAGTGCTTTGGCTATGTGTCCAACCTGCTGGCCAAACACCATTCCCCTCAGCTTGAGTTCTGGCTGTTGTGCATCTCACAAATGCCCTGCTTTGCTACAGAAAAATGAGAATTCACAAGACTGCATGTGCCCTACCACATCTCTCCTTATAAATGCCCCTCATGAAACCTATGTAAAATCTGCACTTTACGTGGCTAGAGTTTTACATCTGTGACCCAACTTGGATAACTCTCATGTGAGCAAAAGAAGTCACTCATAAAAATACACTGGATGATTCTGCTTATCTAAGTCTCAAAATAGGCAAGTTAAATTATAGCATTTGACACTAAGATATTTGTGCCTTTAGGGAGGAGAAAGGAAATAGGGATTGATAATGGGCATGAAGGGAGTTCTGGGGCGATAATGTTCTCTTTTTTGAACTGTGGTAGTTATATTTGTGGTTATTTATGATGATTTATGTATCGGTGGATTTATGTTTTGTGCATCTTAGCTTGGGATCAAGTGACGTTTAACATTGATCCACTAAACAACACAGTTTTATATTTAACAGGATAAACATGTTGCAGAGACAGTTTGTGCTCACTAAGTACTCCCTGTTCTCTTCTACTTTTCCCAGCCTGCAGTTAGTTTTGAGACGTGTAAGCAGGAAGGACAGTGAGCGGAAGTGGCATGTGTCATTTCTGGGCTGAGGCTCTTAAGAGCTGGTGTCTTCTTCCATCTCTCTCTTCTTCTGCCATGGTGTCCTTGGAGGCCACATGTTCCAGATGGTGTAGCTGGCAGATGGAAGGAGGCTTCCCAATTCCCATCAATCTCTATGTGTGTGAGAAATGAACCTGCATTACACTAACCAGCTGAGATGTTTTCGAAGAAACTAGAACTAATTATCCTAGCACCAAATGCTGACATTATAATAAACAAATCAATAAAATTTGTGGTAAAAAAGAGAGAAAGAAGATCTTTGCTAAAATACATAAAAAAGAAACTATTTTTTAAAGAAAAATATGCTTTATGCTCTCAGAACATAGCCTACACTGATCAATGCAGTATTCTCACGTTCTTTCCCTGCCAATGACATGGAAGTACATTTTATATCTAGATATTCTGACTATCATGAAGACAAGCATAATGATGAAGGACAAACTTTAACAGGTATATTATTAGATACTATCTAGTTAAGAATATATCAGTCATAATTTCATAAGATCATATTTATATTTTCTATAGATAGCTACTATCAGGATAATAATTACTACACAATTCATAGGTTTAAGGGGTACTTTTAATAATGTGTCTTCAAAATAATTCTTTCTTTAGTTGAAACATGCACCATAGTCCTAACGTTGTGAATGCTGGAAATCGTGTTGTCCTCTTTAAAACACTTTTTGTCTTTATAAAGACTTTGCACTTTACAAAAAGTTAAAGCGAAGTCACATTATGATCAGATGATTTAGTTTAAACTCATATAAAAGCCACTTCATCCCCTCATCATTCTGGCTGCCCTTTCCTGACCCTTCTCAACTCTATTACATCTGTCTGATGATGTGTTATTCCACAGCTTGATTGAAGGGTTTATTGATTTCAGTCCCGGCTCTCTACTATATATAAATAGGTCTGAAAGTGAGAAGGTTTAAATTTGGTAGTGAAAGAGAAAGATCTTTCATGACATCCACAAGATTTTTCTGAGGGTTCATCTGATGGGCTGTCAAAAGTAGGTCACATCCAGGAAAACTCAGCACCTATGAAACAAAATGACATAGCCAGTATACTCCAGAGTTGTGGCTCTAGGAATTTTATAATCCTTAATGGGGAACTGAAGGTCTTTTGAGTAAGATGGTTTTTCATTTCTTTCATATAAAAGTAAGTATTTGAGAGAGAGAGAGGGAAAAGAAACTTCTAAGAAGGGAATGGTTGGACGTAATTTTTTTTTCATATTCACTACAAGCAAAGCCCAGGACAAAGGGTTGTGTATAAGTGGTCATTTGGGAAGTGATCGAGGGGAGCATGAACGATAAACATGGAGAAGTAAAAAGAGAAGGGAGGAAGTCAAATCACGAGGCTATGCTATCCATTTTGTGGCTGCTACAGGTTATAGGTGCTTGATGCGATCAGATGATCTAAGGAAATTTGTAAAATGTATTTCAGAAAAACTGACATGGAGGCAAAATGGGAATTCATTTATCTCTTGTCTTCAATTCTCCCAATTGAATAAAAGTGGGCCTTGAACTTAATTCCCTTGCACTTGTATAGACGAGAATGTGAAGCGGGTCCCCTTGGTGTCCCATTCGGCAGTCACAGGAGCACTGGGGCAGGAACCAAGGTTCATTCTGCTTTGGAAAGGAGCTGTTCTATCGCCACTGCGTTAAGCTAGTCGAAGCCTGCTTGGCACTCGTTTGATGCAACAGTGACTGGATCAAGAGTTGGAGCCAAAGCATTTTATAAGTGATATTTGAAAGTTTTAGATACAGTGTTCTACTATATTAAATATAGGGTTTAGTGGTTACTGATATTGATAAACGGAAGTTTCCTCTTCACACTGTAAGTGATATAAAAAGAAAAAAAAAAGATTTTGTACCTGCACCCTTATTGTCTGTAATCTATTAACCTAATGATATTTTACATTCAGAAAAGTATTAGTGTGTAGATATTTTCATGAAATCTGGGGTACCTAAGTAGTAATATTGGTCTTGGACCCCATTTCCAACTTATAAAGCCTGATGGAATATTTAGAAATAATTTGACATTATAATAGATGCCTTTCTCTCAACTGTTAACAGTAACAGAGAATGCCTTGACATGATTTTAGTCGTGTACCTTCTAAGCTTTGTAAAAATGCCAAGCAATATCATTATTCACAGGTATAGCACTCAGAGTAGCCAATGACAGAATGTAGGTTTTTCTAAGTCAAAATGCAGGTTTTGAAGGCTGAAAAAAAATTGTGAAATGTCTTTTCCTACACAGAGACTTCTTGAAGGGTTTTGGAAAAGCCCAAAACTTTAGGAAATCATCCCTTTTGAATGTGAAAAGCATATTTTACAGTATCTAATGATACACGTGGTATGAAAACTGTATCTGATTCATTGCAATGTTAAAAATTTTCATGTTGTCTATATCATAATTTCCAGCTTGATCATCTTTTCTTATTACTTTTAATTTTTTACTCTTTTTCTTACGAATGCTCCACTTTCAATTTTGTCGTTACTGCCTGTTAAAGGTATTTTTTCAGGCTGATTATTAATTTTTTCTGTATTTAATTTTCTTCTATTTCATTAATACTTGTTCAATAATTTCTCAGATACTTGCAGTTCAGTCCTTTTTAGACTTCTCAAAATATTTAATTTTGATTCAGATATAAATGAACGGATCCATATATATTTCAAATGAAATATTCTTTTGTTATCAAACATTGTTAACATTTTCTCATTTGATACATATGTTTATTTAAACACCTGTACATTCATGGCTTCACATGAATTTTTGAATTCTTACACCAAGTACCTACTGTGCATTATGCACTGGGAATTCAAAATTAAATTAAAGAGAAATAATTGCAAATAATGACAACATATATACAAGGGGCCACATGAAAGATGTAGTACATAAGAGGAATTGTGAATTAATGAGGGGCAATACAAATAAATATGTTGAAATACATTTACTTTTTTGAGTAAACTTCAGTTGTTTGAAGAGTAAAAAAATAATATAATATTTTTAAAGATTACAAGGAAAAATATATTCAAGTTATATGTAGTTAAAGAGCAAAGCTTATTAAAGTGGCATGAGTATATGTTGGCATTAAGATAAGCATGAATAAGAAGCAGTGTGATAGGGTATTGAATAGAAATTCAGATTCTTGAATCAGGTTTGTAAGGTCAGTGCCAACATATATCAGTTACATTAATCTGGAGTTACTGATTAACTTCTCTTTGTATTGGTTTCCTCATTGGTAAAGTAAAAATGGATAATAATAGTCCTTAGCACAAAGTATTACTTGACAATATAATTATTACATGTAATCAGTTCATGTCAAGTTCTTTGAAGAGTGCTTGGACAATAGAAGCGATAAAAATTATTGTTATATTTAATATATATTATAAGAAATTCTGTACCTAGAATTATATCCTTCTAATATCTAGAAAGAGTTAACTGATGTCCATTGAATTCTGAAATGGTCAAATGATTCCACACCTTGAGAAGGAGAGAGGAAAAGAGAGAAAGAGAGAGATAGAGAGAGAGAGAGAGAGAGAGAGAGAGAATGTGAGGGAGAGAAAAAGAGAGATATATCTATAGTACATCAACATATATTCAAGAACAATTATCCAAATGATGATGGGACAGCAAAATATCTCATATAAAGAATTGGTAAAAAGTCTGGTTATTTTTGACCTGCATAAATAAGATGTAATGATTGTCCTGAAATGTGTTTAAAATTAGGATTTAGATTTGGGATTAAATTGGTTGGCAAGAAGTTATAGAAAACTTTTTTTTTTTAAGTTACATATTTTTAAAAATGAAAAGGTTTACTTTGGGAGGTGTTTCAGTTTGGCAGTTTGATATAATTATGAATTCCAAAAATAGATACTGGAACATGCTTGTAAACTGGTCTGCTAATCTGGGCATAATTAAGTTATGATTAGGGCATTACCTGGGCCACATCAGTAGGGCATTGACCCCCACCCCTTGGTGGGTGGGGGAATCGAAGATAAAAGACATGGCAAAGGACAGTGTTGGAGAAGTTTTGATGTCAGAGTCTTGAGCTGGAGCTCCGGGAAGTAAGAGAGCTTGGTTGTGAGGATGGAGAGAAGGCCCTGGGATAGAGACAAGCCATTTGCCTGATAGTCTACAACTGACCTTGTGGAGAAAACAGGAGCTAAGCCTGGAGAGAAACGCAGTCCCAGGACAAGAGGAACCCAGGAAGCCTGAACACTGGCAAACTGTCTTGCTCCAACATGTGGCAATGGGCTTTGGTGAGGGAAGAAATTTACACTTTATGGCCTGGTAACTGTGGACTTCTAACCCAAATAAATACCCTTTATAAAGACCAACTGATTTCTGGTATTTTGCATCAGCACCCCTTTGGCTGACTAATACAGGAGGTAAATCAATATTATCATGAATGGTTTGGATGAGAACTTGACAGTCATACTGAGCCAAGTTCTCCATGCAGCATGAGACATTTAAGGCCTTTTCTAACCCTGAAATTCCATGATTCCTACATTAATTATTATAAATAGCCATTTATAATTCTAGAGTCCATATAGTGCCAAACACTTAGAAAATTAAAGGATAAAAGCAAAATTTCACAAAGGTGCTTTTTTATAACTACAGATACAGTATTTAAGGAATATCTGCTGGAAATTATAGACTTATTTTAAAAGGGTTTAAGGGAAGCGGGTGTGGCTCAGTGGATAGAGCTCCCGTTTACCATATGGGAGGCCCGGGTTCGCGTCCCGAGTCCTCCTTGTGAGGGCACACCGGCCTGAGCGGTGCGGTGGGCTGATGCAGCAACCTCACGGCAGGAAGCGGGTGTGGCACAATGGATAGAGCACCCGTTTACCATATGAGAGGCCCCGGGTTCGCTTCCCGGCGCCTCCTTGTGAGGGCAGGCCTGCTCGCGCGACGCCTTGGGCTGATGCAGCAAGACCTCACAGCAAAGGGGAGATAAGCAGACACAGAGAATGGACACAGCAACACAAGCAGCAAGGGCGGGGATAAATAAAAAATAAAAATAAATAAATCTTT
>JAQZBX010021304.1:0-32388 GCA_029593785.1 Cabassous unicinctus
TCTATGCTCTTCCCAAGTTCAGCTGTAAGCTATCAGGCATATAACAGGGCAGGTCTCCTTTTGAGCTGTTCCATGGGCCCAGCCTCTTGGGGCTTCATGCTTTAGCAATCCTCTTTCTTACAAGGCAAGATCAAACATGTAGTTCTCTTTTTTCTCCTTTGTATGTCTATGTGAGTAAGTTTATATCAGACCTAGCAAGGGTTCAGGGACCCAATCTGAGTCATACCCCATTGAGGTAATACAATAAAAAGCCCCACAGCAATCTGAACAAGTAATCTAATCAAAGGTTCCTCAACTAAATTCAATGCAATCAACATATCATACCCAGAGGAATAAATTAGTTTAACAATGTAATATTTCTCTTTTTGGGATTAGTAAAATAATCTCGTACTGCTGCAAGAAATTTTAGATCATATTTACAGAAAAATTACACCAAAAATTTAGGAAATTCCCATATAACCCCCCAAACTACAGACATAGTTTCCCTTATTATTGACTTCTTAGATTTGTTTGGTATATTTGTTGTGTTTGATGAACAAATATTGAAGCATTACTACTAACCAAAGTTTATAGTTTACATTTTGGTTTACAATTTGTACTGTACAGTTCCACAGGCTTTGACAAAAACATAATGTCATGTGTCTGTCATTGAAGTATGACACAGAATAATCTCACCACCACAAACATGCCCTGTGTCCAAAACATTTATGCCTCCCCTCCCTTATGAACCCCTGGCAACCACTATCTTTATATGAATGTTACAAGTTCTTCCATTAAAACAAGATAATAACTTCAATAACAGTAAATATACTTTGGTCCATGGTTACACTCCCCCCCTTATGATTGTTTATTCCTCAAACTTGAGAAATTTGGGGTGAAGTCTGCTGTGACTGCTTCAGGCTGAGAGGGGATTTAGATATTATGGGGCAGATAGAAGGAATTGTTTTGCTTGCAGTTGTAGATACTCCTTGTTTTGGGGATGGGACTTGTCCCTCATCATCATTCTGTTGGTTGTCCAGCACAAGTCTGAAGAACTGGAGAGTGGAAGTTGCTGCTACTCTGCTGGGATTCAGGGCTCAAATGGGATATGAACAATCCAAAGCTTTAAGTCTCTGAGAAACATACTTAACTTGTTCATCAAAAATTATAGTTTCAAATAAAATGATAAGAAGAATCATGATTAGGGGAACTATAAATGAGTATAACTATGTTATATTAATTAAAAGAATTTCATATATTTCCAAATATGGCCCTCTGAATGGGTGTTGACTTCATAAGACTGTGTGCCTTGTCTCTGGTGTCTGGACATACGTAGAGCATTTGGGAACACTCTTGTTTGAGACTTTTCTTACTGTGGCAGATATACACTTACTAAATTTATTCTCTAGCTTTCCTTCTAGCTGTATGGGCATGCCAAATTTCCCTTTCAATCTTGTTCACAGTAACACTTTAGTTATAATAATTACACTCATATTCCTCTGCCACCATTACCTCCATATATTTCCATAATGTTACAATTCACCAAACTATAAATTCTGCACAGATTAAGCATCAGCTCTCCAATCTTTATCTCCCTTCATTCTCCTTCTAGACTCTATCACCATGAGTCTGCTCAGTATCATTAGTTCACATCTGTGAGATCAAGCAATATTTGTCCTTTTATGTTTGCCTTAGTTCACTCAATATAAGGTCCTAGAGGTTCATCTGTGTTGTCACATGTGTCAAAACTTCATGCCTTCTTATAGCTGAATATTACCCCATAATATATATATACTGTATTTTGTTTATTCATTCCTCTATTGATGGAGACCTGGGTTGCTTCCATCTCTGATCAATTTTGAATCATGTTGCTATGAACATTGGTGTGCTTCTATCTGTTCATATCCCTGCTTTCAATTTTTCTTGGTATATACCTAGTAGTTGGATTGCAAGAACACATGGAAATTCTATACTTAGCTTTCTGAGAATCTGCCAAATTGTCTTCTGCAGTGACTGCACCATTCAACATTCCCACCTGCAGTGAATGAGTGTTCCTCTTTCTCCATATTATCTCCAAGACTTGTAGTTTTCTGTTTATTCTCAAGCAATCATGGATCATTCTCCAGGATAGACCACATGGGTTAAGTCATAGAATAAGTCTCTATTGTCTTTTATTCCCTATCTAATTTTTCTCTACTTTATTTTTTTTCCTTCCTTCTGTTAACTTTGGGTTTCATTTTTTCATTTTCTAGTTTCTCTAGGATTTTAATTAATGATTTGTGATCATTCTCCTTTTTAAATGTAAGCATTTATGACCTTAAATTTCCTTCTGTATATTAATATTTCTATATCTCTTAGTTTCAGTATATTCTGTTTTCATTTTATTCATCTCTATGCACTTTCTAATTTCCTTGTAATTCTTCTTTGACCCATTGATTTTTAAAGTATTGTTCAATTTCCACATATTTGTACATTTTCCACATTCTCTTTGAGTACTGATTTGCACCTTTATCTCTTTGTTGATAAAATACCTTTGGTATAATTTCGATCTTTTGAAATTTACTAAGATCTAATTTGTGGACTAAAATATAATATAGTCTGGAAAATGTTCTATGTACAATGAGAAGAATGTATTCTTTGGTTGCTTGGTGGATTGTTTTATAGAGGTCCATTAGGTATAATTGTTTTTTAGTATTGTTAAATTTTTCCCTTTCCTTATTGATCTACTCTCTAGATGTTCTATCAAGTACTGAATTGGTATCTTCATATCTCCAAATCTACTTGCAGAAAGGTTTCTCCTTTAAATTCTGTCAATTTTTTGTCTCATGTATTTTAGGACTCCATTTTGGTTGTGTTTTAGTCTATAACTGTTCTTTCTTCCTGCTGGATTGAAACTTTTACCGATATATTGTGTCCTCTTTTGTCTTTTGCAAACTTTATGACATAAAATTTATTTTCTGTGGCAAATAATACAGGTATTCTAGCCCTACATTGATAAATATTTGCATGAAAAACCAATTTCCTTCCTCTTTGTTTCTTTATATCTAAAGTTTCCTGTAGGTAGGATATAGATGGAATATAACTTTTTCTTCCATCAGCCATTCTCTAGCTTTTAATAGGGGTGCTTAATCCATTGACTTTTTAAAAATTTTTATTTTGAAATCATTTCAAACTACAGGACAATTGCAAAAATAATTTAAAAAAAAAACCATAAAGAGAATTCCAATATACCACCCCACCCAGATACCCAGATCTACAAAGTTTATCATTTTACTACATTTGTTGTATCATTATAACTATTCATCTATCAACCCATATAACTATTTATCCATCAGTTTTTTAAAAATTTGAGAATAGTTTGTATACATCATAATTCTTGGACACACAATACTTCCATGAACATTTCTTAAGAACAAGGATATTTACTAATATAACAATACAGATGAAGTCATCTTGTTTATTCAGTGCAGGTGCCTTCTTGGAGCCCTCATCTCTTAGGAACACCTCTTTCCTGATACATATATCCCTTTATTTTGATCTTTTTTAAAATATATTTTTTTATTTTAAAGAATCTTTAGATTACATAAATGTTACATCAAAATTATAGGGGATTCCCATATACCTCACCCTTTCCCCCTCCACACTTTCCCACATTATCAACATCTTTCACTAGTGTGGTTCATCTTTTCCAACTGATGAACACATATTGAAGTATTGTACTAGCCAAGGACTATAGTTTACATTATACTTTACACTTTCACCTGCACAATTTTATGGGTTTTATTTACATTAATTTTTGTACAGTAACATTTTGTTCCCATCTTCTTTTCTTTTCTCTGTGTTTTTAGTTATATTCTTAGTGGTTACATTTGTGACTTGAATTAAAATCTTAAACTAATAGTAACATAGTTCAAATTAAAACATCCTTGTTTCAGTAGTATAAAAATGCTCTAAACATATTTCTTTCTCATTTTATAATGTTATAGTGTCAGATTTTATCTTTATATATTATGTCCTATTAAAATAGAATTTTATTTTGTTTTACACATTTGCTTTTTATGTCTGTCATTTTGGCAAAAATCAGTACAAACAAAATTACTATAATAAATAGTTTTGTATTTATCTAAGTAATTACCTTTGCCAATGTACATTATCTTTCCTTATGGCTTCAAGTTACTGTCTAGTGTTTTTATTTCAGACTGAAGGCCTCCCTTTAACATTTCTTTAGGGACAATTCTTGTGGTAATGGACTCTTTCTGCTCTTGTTATCTGAAACTAAGTTAATTTCTCCTGCATTCTTGAAAGATAATTTTGTTTGACATCGAATTCTTGTTTGTCAGGTTTTTTATTATTGTTATTATTCTTTAAGGACTAAAAGTATTTCATCCTATTCCTTTTTGGACTTCATGGTGCCTGATGAGATATAAGCTGTTAGTATGATTGGCAATCCACGGTATATGACAAGTTGCTTCTCTCTTGCTTCTTTCACTATTCTGTCTTTGGATCTTCAGTTCATCTATACTTGTCTTGGACTGGACCTTTTTGGGTTTATTTTCTTGGAGATGTTAAGCTACTTATTTATGTATGTTCATGAATTTTTTCAGATGTGGGAAGTTTTCAGCCATTATTTCATCAAATAATTTTCTTACTTTTTATCTCTCTCTTTTCTTTCTGTGGCTCCAATTATGCATTTGATGGTAAACTTAATAATGTTCCAGAGGTTCCTAAGGACTTTTTATTCATTTTTTCCCTTTTGCTTTGCACTTTGCATGATTTCAATTGTCTTGTGTTCGGGTTCTTTGATCTTTTCTTCTGTGTGTTAAAATTTGCTGCTGAATTTATCTAATTAGTTTCTCATTTCAGTTATTGTTCTTTAGAGATCCACAATTTATTTTTGGCCACCATGTTGTAATTTCTACATTTGTATATTGTTTAAACAATGTTTTCCAAATTTCCTTTCTTTTGTTGACCCCAAATAATTTTGCTTATTGAACATATATTATTCTGTTGATTTAAAATCTTTTTCTTATATTTATAATGTATGAGCTTCCTTAGGGATGATTTTTGACAAATTTTTTTCTTTCTGATAATGTGCAATCCTTCCATGATTCTTCATGTGTTTTGAAAATTTTTTGTTTAGGACTGGACATTCTAAACATTAATTTTTTGCATATCTGGAAATCTAATTGTCCCACTCTTCTGGGATTGATGATTTTATTCTTCTTGTGTTCATGACTAGTCAGTTAGTGACTTTCCAATATTATTTTTGCTCCCACAATGGGAAATAGATGAAAAAAAAGGTACTGCATCTTTAAGACTTCTCTCTTTCTCTTCCTTTAGGATTGACATAATTATGTACATCTCTGACAGCATTGCAGTGATCAAATGAGATATAAAGCTATGATCAATACTCAAACAATACTCTCAAGGATTTTGGAGGAAAAGAACTTTTTTCCAGGCCAGACACCAGAAAATCACACCATGAAATCATGCTATAGTACACAAAGTTCCTGCCAGATGGTTGGGATATGGTGGTTAAGTGTTATCAGGAATACAATTCATGGAACTTTCTGAAATATACTTAACAGCTCTTCCCTGGGTACTGCTTAGCTTATTTCAAGATTTTCTCATACTTTATTATCTGCTGTTTGAATATGATGTTAAAAGTTTTAAGTCTAGATTTTTTGTGTTTTCCTGCTTGGTGCTCACTGAGTTTCCTGGAAATGTGGCTTGGTATTTGACATTAATTTTGGAAACCTCTAAACTTTTATTACTTTGTACATTTCTTCTGTTCTTTTCTATCACACTTCTCTTTCAGGTAGTCTCATTAACCATATGTTCTCCCTTTTATAATTGTCCCTGAGTTTGTGGATATTCTTTTCCATCATTTTTTATTAGAGAAGTTGTAAGCTCACAAAACAATCAAGCTTAATGTGCACAATTCCTGTACATCACCGCTCCCCTAAAACCTTATATTGTTGTGGAACATTTGCCACAGATTTTGAAAGAACATGATCAGACTATTAACCCAAACTATGGTCTGCAGCATACAGTTGGTATAATTTTTTTTAAATGCACCTATTAGTAACTCTATGTATTATATTGCATGTTTGTTATAGTTGATGAGAGAACACTGTCATATTTTTCCTGTGAACCACAGTCCAGCTTCCACCATGTTTCACTGTGATATACAGTCCCATGCCTTGTATACTCTATCCAAAGTGTATACTCAGTGGCTACCATTTTCTTTGACATTGATGCAAGAATATTATAATACTGCAGTTAACTACGGTCTGTAAGTTACATTAATTGAATTTTTCCAATGTATTAATATTTTTACCACCTTGTAATAATGATGAACATTTCTTCTATTTCAAAGAGCCACATTCTTGTTTTTGTATCATTAACCACAATCCTCACCCATCTCCTGGCTAACTATATTTATTTATTCCCTAGATTATTCTCTAGCTTTCTTTATTTTTTAAATATTTATTTATTTATATCTCTCCCCTCATTGTTTTGTGCTTACTGTCTGCTCTCTGTGTGTTCTTCTCTGCTTTGTCTTCTCTTTAGGCAGCACAAGGAACTGATCCTTGGAATTCTGGAGTGGGAGAGAGGTGCTCAACCTCTTGCACCACCTCAGCTCTCTGGTCTGGTGCATCTCTTATTGCCTCTCCTCTGTGTCTTTTTTATTATGTCATATTGCTGTAACAGCTCTCTGGGCAGTCCAGAATTCTGCGTGGGTCAGCGCTCCTGCACAGGCCACCATTCCACATGGGCCAGCACTCTGCATGGACCAGCTCTCTGCCCAGGCCAGCTTGCTGTGTGAGCTAGCTTGCCTTTCACCATGAGGCCCCTTGAATCAAACTCTGGACCTCCTATGTGGTAGATGGGAGCACAATCACTTGAGCCACTTCTGTTTCCCTCTAGCTTTCTTTAAATTGACATTTTCATGCTTACACTACCATTTTCAGCTACAATCCTATTTACAAACCAACCATGTTAGTTATACATACTATAATGTGTTACTATCAACTCTATCCATTTCCACACTTGTAAAATCAAGCTAATTGAAAATTCTACTGCATTAAGCATCGGTATCCCTTCTCAGTCTTCATTCTGTCTCCTAGTAACCTATAGTCTCAGTTTTAACTGTATGTTTATTCTTCATAGTTAATTGATATTAATGAGATCTTACAATATTTGTTCTTTTGTGTCTGGCTTATTTCACTGAGCATATTGTCCTCAACGTTCATCCATTTTTTTCATGTATCCCAATTTCATTTCTTCTTACATCTGCTAGTATTCTGCCATATATATACACTACATTTTGTTTATTCATTCATCGTTTGATGGAAACTTGGGATGTTTCTATCTTTCGACAAATGTGAATAATGATGCTAACAACATCAGCATGCAAAGTCTATTTGCATCGTCACTGTTTTCATTTCTTCCCTATATGCTCCTAATCAAGAGATTGACAGATCATATGACAGTTCTATATTTAGCTTCCTGAGGAAACACTGAACAGAGGTTCCACCATTCTATAATCCCAGCAACAGCAAAGGAGTGTTCCTGTATATACCACATCTTCTCCAGCACTTGATGTATTTTGTTTTTAAAATAATAGCCATTCTATGAGGTATGAGATGATATCTCTTTGTAGTTTTTAATTGCAAATAAATTTTATTGATACTTATTTAATAAAGCATAAATAACTCCAAAGCATACATACAATTTTTTCAGTATAATCACATAGTTGTGCCACTAATCACTTCAATCATATTTAGAGAATTTTCAATATTCCAGTAATAATAATAATGATAATAATAAAACAAAACCAAACAAGACTCATCACCTCTCAATGAAACTATGCTTCTTCTTCCATACATAGCTGTTATTCTATTTCCTTTTCTATAACATATTTGTATTTATATTTTGTAAAAGTAGACTTATACATGCAATATTCCCCATGTTCATATCATACATGAAGTTTCACTATGATATTCAGTCCCACATTACATGATTCTAGTAATAAACATGTCCTTAGACTTTCTGTTTCAACCACTGTCATACACATATAACATCTATGCTAGTCAAAAACACCATTATATGTTTTCACAATTTCCATTCATTTCCAAAGTTTACAAACAAGCTTTTAACCAGTTATCCACAGAATAAACCTCAGCTTTCCTTTCTTTCCCCTCCTTCTATTTTCCAATGACCTATAAGCTAATTATGAATTCCATTAGTTTACGTAATATATTGTTTAGATCATTATAGCACAATCATACAGTATTTGTCCTTTTGTGTCTGGCTTACTTCACTCCAGGAAATAATGTCCTCCAGGTACATTCATGTTGTCATATGCTTCATGACTTCATTTATTCTTGCTGCTGCATAATATCCCATCATGTGATACAAAAATATTTTTTAACCATTCATCAGTTGATAGACACCTGGGTTGTTTCAATTTTTGACAATCATGAATAACTCCACAAGGAACAACAGTGTGCAGATGTCTGTTTGTTTCACTGCTCTCAGTTCTGGGTATAAACCTAGTGATGGTGATGTTGGGTCACATAGGAAGTCTGTATACAACTTCCTTAGGAACTGCCAAAAAGTCCTCCACAGTGGCTGTACTATTCTACATTGCCACCAACAATCAATAAACATTCCTATCTCTCAACATCCTCTCCAACATTTACAGTTTTCTGACTTTTTTATAGTGGCTAGTCTAATAAGTGTGAAATGATATCTCATTATAGTTTCAATTTGCATTTCTCTAATCACTAGGGATGTTGAACATTTTTTCATTTGTTTCTTCACCATTTGTATTTCTTTTTTGGGCAGTTGTCTTTTCAAGTCTTTTGACCATTTTTAAATTGGGTAGTATGTCTTTTTATTGTTGAATTTGATGCTATATTTATATATGAAGAATATTAAACACTTATCGGATATGAGATTGTCAAATATTTTCTCCCATTGAGTCAGCTGCCTTTTCACCCATTTGATAAAGTATTTTGAGGTGCAAAATTGTTAATTCTGATGATATCCCAAATATCTATTTTTTTATTTTGTTGCTCGAGCTTTGGATAAAAGTTTTAAGAAACTACTGTCTACCAAAAAATCTTGATGATTTTTTCTCCATTTTCTTCTAGGATATTTATGGTTGTCATAATTTTGTTTAGGTCCTTGATCCATTTTGAGTTAATTTCATATAAGGTGTGAGATAAGGGTCCTCTTTCTTTCTTTAGAAAAAGAATATCTGTTTCTCTCAGTGCCATTTCTTGAATTGATTATTCTGGTCTTGCGGGTAGGGCTTTACTGCCTTCTTAAAATCACTTGACTGTAAATGTGAGGGTCTATTTCTGGGTTCTTGATTCTGTTCCATTGGTCAATCTGTGTGTCTTTATGCCAGTATCATGCTGTTTCTACCACTGTAGCTAGGTAATATGCTTTAAAGACAGGAAGTGAGAGTCGGGCAACTTTGTTCTTTTTAAAGATATTTTTTGGCTATTCAGGGTCCCTTACCCTTAAAAATAAATTTGATTACTGGCTTTTCCATTTCTCCCCAAAAAGCTGTTAGGATTTTTGTTGGGAAAGTGTTGAATCTGTAAATCAGTTTGGGTAGAACTGACATCTTAATGATATTTAGTCCTCCTATCCGTGAACATGGAATATCCTTCCTTTTATTTAAGTCATCTTAATTCATTTTTGGCAATATTTTGTAGTTTTCTGAATTAAGGTCCTTTCTGTCCTTGTTTAAGTTTATTGCTAAATATTTGATTGTTTTATACTCTATTATAAATGGTATTTTTTTCTGATTTCTTCTTCAGATTGCCCAATACTAGTGAATAGAAATGCTATTGATTTTTGCATACTAATCTTCTAACCTGCCACTTTGCTGACCTTGTCTATTATTTCTAACAGCTTATTGTGTCTTTTTCAGGAGATTCTAGGTATAGAATCATCATCAACAAATAATGAGGATTGAAAGTTTTACTTCTTACTTTTCTGTTTAGGTGTCTTTTATTTCTTTATCAGCCCGATTGCCCTAGCTAGAACTCTAACAAAATATTGAATATTATTGGTGACAGTGGGTATAATTCTTATTCCTGATCATGGTGGGAAAGTATTCAGTCTTTCAGCATTTACTAAAATGTTAGCTGTAGATTTTTCATATATGTATATTACTATATTGAGAAAATATCCTTCCCTTGCCATCTTTGGGAGATTTTTTAAAAAATCAATAAAGGGTGCTGTATTTTGTCAAATGCCTTTTCTGCTTCAATTGAGAGGATCATGTAATTTTTCTTCTACATTTTATCAGTGCAGTTGATTACACTAATTGATTTTCTTGTGTTGAACCATTCTTACATAACTGGGATAAAAGCCAAATTATCAGGCTGTATAATTATTTAATGTGCTTTTAGATTCAATTCCCAAGTATTTTTTTGAGGATTTTTGCATCTATATTCTTTAGAGATACTGGTGTGTAATTTTCATTTTTATTGTAGTATCTTTCTATGGTTTTGGTATTATGGTGTTAGTTTCATAGAATGAGTTTAGTACTGTTTTTTTTTTATTTTTTGCTCAATTTTTTGGAAGAGCTTGAACAAGATTGGTTTTCGATTGTCTTTGACTGATTGGTAGAATTTAACTGTGAAACCATCTGGTCCTGGGCTTTTCATCTTTCAGTGGTTTTTGATAATTGTTTCAATCTCTTTACTTGTGATTGGTTTGTTGGCATCTTCTATTTCTTCCAGGGTCAGTGTAGGTGGCATGAGTGTTCCTAAGAATGTGTCCATCTCATCTACATAGTCACATTTTTTACATAAAATTGGTCATATTATCCTCTTATAATCTCTATTATTTCTGTGAGGTCATGGCTAATGTCCCCCCTCTTATTTCTTATTATTAAAAAATTACATTTCTCTCTTTTTTTCTTTGTCAGTCTAGCTAAGTGTTTGTTGATTTTGTTGATTTTCTTAAAGAACCAACTTTTCGTTTTGTTGATTTTCTTTATTGTTTCTTTTTTATTTTTATTTATTTCTGCTCTGATCTTTACTATTTCTTTCTATTGGCTTGCTTTGAGAGTAATTTGCTTTTATTTTTCTATTTTCTCCAGGTGTGCAGATAGATCTTCAATTTTACCTCTTTCTTTGCTTTTTCATGAAAGCATTTTGGGCTATAAATTTCCCTCTTGACACCACCTTTGCTGTGTCCCAAGGTATTGATATCTTTTGTTCTCATTTTCATTTGTTCTCATTTTCATTGCCAAATTCTCTTGCAATTTCTTCTTTGATCCACTGTTTAATCTCCATGTGTTTGTTAATTTTCCATTTCTCCACCCGTTTTTGATTTCCAGTTTCATTCTGTAATGATCAGAGAAAGTGTTTTTAAAAATTTCCATCATTTTTAACTTATTGTGATTTGTCTTGTGACCTAACATAGGGTCTATCTTGGAGAAAGAACCATAAGCACTTGCAAAGAATGTATATCCTGCTGTTTTGAGGTGCAATATGCTATAGATATCTTTTATGTCTTGTTCATTTATCATAATATTCAAGCTGTCTGTTTCTTTATTTATCCTCTGTCCAAATGTTCTATCCAATACTGAGAGTGGTGTATTGAAATCTCCAAGTATTATTGTTGAGACATCTATTTCCCCCTTCAGCTTTGCAAGTTCATGTTTCATGTATCTTGGGGCACTCAGATTAGGTGCATAAATATTCAGTTTATTTATTTATTCTTGGTGAATTGCCCCTTTTATTAATATCTAATGACTTTCTTGATCCCTTATAACATTTTGCATTTAAAATCTATTTTGTCTGATGTTAATATCACTACTCCAGCTATTTTTGGTTATTGTTTGCATGGAATATCTTTTTACAACATTACTCTTTTAACCTAGTTTTGTCCTTATATCTGAGGTGAGTCTCTTGTATAGAACATAAAAATTGCTCATTTTTTTCCATTTTATCAACCTATGTCTTTTGATTGGGGAGTTCTAACACATTAATATTCAATGTAATTACTGTAAATGTATTACAATCTTCATGCATTTTATCCTTTGGATTTCTTTTGTCATATTGTACTTTTTCTGACTTTTTACATTTAATTTACCTTTCCTAATAAACTTCATTTTTACACTCTTCTCCAAATCTCTTGCCATTATATTTTTTTCTTTCAGACAGCAGCATTTCCTTTAGTATATCTTGTAATTCTTCTCTTTCAGTAATATATCCATGGTTTCTGATGAAAGGTCAGCACTTAATCTTATCAAATTTACCTGACATGTGATGATTTTATTTTCTCTTGTCTTTTTCAGAATCCTTTCTTTAGCTCTGATATTTGTCATCCTGAATAGTAGGGGTTTCAGGATAGATCTATTTGGATATATTCTGTTTGACTTGCCCTACTTGGATATTGATATTTATGTCTTTCATAAAGGTTGGGGAGTTTTTAAGACATTATTTTCTTAAATATTTTTTCCAGCCCTTTCCCATTCTCTTATCCTTCTGGGACACCAATAGTGTGTGTGTGTGTGTGTGTGTGTGTGTGTGTGTGTGCATTTTGTATTGTCATTCAATTCCATGAGACCCTGTTCCATTTTTTCCAATCTATTCTTATTATTTTCCTTGTCTTTTCCAGCTCAGATGTTCTCTCTTTCAAATCACTAATTGTCTTCAAGCAATTCAAATCTACGCTTATGTGTCTAAAATGTATTTTTAATCTCATACATTGTGTCTTTCATTCCCATAAGCCCTTTTACATTTCTTTGCCAGCTTTCCAATGTTCTTAATGCTAACCCATCTTCTCAATATTATTTATCACTTTTGTCATATTTTCTTTCAGTTCTTTGAATTGTTTTAGGAGAATTGTGTGATTATCATTGATTAATTTTATTAACTCCTGTATCTCTTCAGAATATTTGATTTGTTTCTTTGGCTGGGTCATCTTTACTTGTATCTTAGTATGGCTTAAAATTTTTGGCTGATATCTGTGCATACAAATATGTCAGTGAATTTACTCTGATGGCTAATTTATCTCTCTTATGTGTTGTTGTTTTGTTCCACAGCATTTCTTCAATGTTTAGTGCAAATTATCATAAGTCTTTAAAATTGGCCAGCTTAAATTATGAAAATCGAGTCATGCACTCACAAATGGGGTGCAGATTTTCTCCCAGGAGTTAAGGTAAAGAAAGACATAAAAGCAGTTTTGGTCCATGCTATGTTTTGACTAGCCAGCAGGTTGTGCTCATCAGCACACCTTTCCACAGAGATGTTTCAATGTCTTCTTTCATGTGTTTTGATCTGTCCAAAGCCAAGATTCAAAGCAGGCTCTGCTGGCTAAATTCACTGAATAGAAGCACCCTGACTCCCTCTCCCTTTTCTCTTATAACTGCTGACAGGGAGGAAAATGTCTGTTCTTCTATCAGTTGGCAGCAGTGTAGCCATTAGTTTTACCTCAGATTAAAATCTTGGGTGTAGAGGAGAGGAGCACTTCCTCTCTGACACAGGGGTTTGTTAATTCATGTTTGTTGTTTTGCTTAACCTCCTGGGAGTTGTGTATCACTGTTCCTGTCTGCTGACCCCAAAGCAGGTCCCACAGACAGCTTTTGGCTCTCTCTCCACTGTTTTTGTGAGAGTTTTGATCCCTGCCTGCCTATTCCGATGCCATCTTCCTGGAATTCATTCTCATTGCAGTTTTGATTTACATTTCCATAAAAGCTAGTAATATTGAACATATTTTCATGTGTTTTTGGCCATTTATATCTCTTCATTGGAAAATGTCAATTTAATCTTTCATTCATTTTTAAATTTGCTTGCTCTTTTATTTCTGCATTATATGGTATCTTTATTATAGAATGGAAATCAAACCTATATTGGATATGATGTTTTCAAATTTTTCTCTCATTGATTGGGTTGTCTATTCACCTTCTTGACAAAGTCTAATGAAACACAAAGGTGTTTAATTTTGAGGATGACTTGTTTATCATTTTTTCCCTTGCATTGCTCATGCTTTAAGGGTAAGGTTCAAGAAACCATCAACTACCACCAGGTCTTGAAGATATTTCCCTTCATTTTCTTGTAGGAGTTTTATAGTTGTAGATTTTATATTTGGGTGTTTGATTAATATTTGAGTTATTTTTTTGCATTATTTATTTTGTTTAGGTAACTTTCATTTACTTAATAAATGTTACATCAAAAATATAGAAGATAGCCATATACTGCACCCCATTCCCCTCCCACACTTTCCCCAACTAACATCTTTCATTAGTAAGATATATTTGTTACAATTGATGAACACATATTAAATCTTTGCTACTAACCATAGCCCATAGTTTACATTATGGTTTACACTTTGCGCTGCACAATTTTATAGGTTCAAACAATGTATAATGGCTTGATCTACCATTGTGATATCATGCAAAATAATTGCAAGGTACCCCAAATGCCCCTTGTTACAGTTATTCTTCACTCTCACTCTCCACAGAACCTCTAGTGACTACTCTCTTTAGATCAATGTTACAATTTCCTTTTTTGCTAGAAGAATAAGTCTAATTTAGTCCATATCTGTGTTCTCCTTATGCTTGTTGTTTCCTCAAACTTGAGGATTTGGGATTGTGATGCTTATTCTGCTTCTGATTGAGAAGGGGCTTAAATCACATGGGGATAGATGGATAGAAATGTTTGCTTTCAGTTGCAGATACTCTGTTTTGGGAATGGGCATTTTCCATCATTATCCTTTTGTTAGTTGTTCTGGGTGAGTCTCATGAACTGGAGAGTAGATGTTGGATGCAACTCTGTTGACATTCAGGGCTCAATCAGCATATGAAGAGCTGGAAGATTTAATTATCTCAGATCATATATTTAATGGTTATAATGCTAATTATAGTTTCAAATAAATGGGGCAGAAGAACCATGTGTAGGATAATTATAAATGAGCCTAACACAGATACATTGGGGAGATGGATTATCATATATTCCAAGGTAAGTCCCACTGATGGGTTTCTGTTATCTTAGGATTTTCTGCCCTAGCTAGAGTGTGTAGATGTCTCCAGATTCTTCAGAAGAACCCGTTCTAGAAGCACTGTTTACTGCATACTCAGTGAGATCCTCTTGAATTTTTCATAAGAGTAACTTATGGAATGACCTCCTGACTTACTTTGAAATCTCTTAGCCATAAAACTCATTTGTATTTAATATTTCCGCCTTTTGGTCAAGATATTTTTCCACATGCATTGTTAGTTGGTGCTTGGTAATAATCCCTCAGTGTCAGGGATGCTCATTCCTGGGAATCATGTCTCACATCAGGAGGAAGGTAGTGAATTTATCTGCTGAGTTTGGTTTAGGGAGAGGCCACATTTGAGTAACAAGGTGGCTTACAAGTTGTTACTCTTAGGAAGTACATATTACTAGGCTAAATTTCATCTTTGCAAGAACAAAATTCATAAGTACAAGCATCAATATTAAGGGTCCAGCATATTAGTCTGAATTCCTTTGCTAGACATTGGTCCTGAGCTCTTGAAATTCATGCCAGTCTATGAAAGAATATAACTGTAATTCCCACAATGGGAATTCATTATTCCACTGGTTATTCTGTGTCTTCATCCACCATGACAACATTTCATGACAATAATGAACACATTCATATTCCATAGTGGCAGGTTCCAAGTACCCACTCTCCACACATCACCCAACACCTGATACCTCACACCAATGATCCTCCCCTGCCAAAGTTGCAATGCTTATGCAATCCAAAACCTCCCCAAAACAAAGCCAAAAGATAGCAATAGTAATAAAGTAAAAGAATTAAAAATAAAAAATATAACATAAATGATTATTATATTTTTGCATTTGGCAGTTCATCAATGTCAGATCTGTTATCTTTTATGTAAAATGACAATTTCTTCTGTAAGTTACCAATGGAATGTTGGGATGTTTTCTGCAAGGACATGTGTGGAGTTGATGGTGCTGAAATTTGAAGATGATAAGTGGGGAGGGCTTGGTATAGACTCTCTATGGAACTGAGGGGAGGAGTGAAGGAAAGAAGAGGTGGTAGTTGGAGATTTTTAGATCTATGGTTGAAACTGAAATGGTGTGAATGTATTTTTTTGGACAAATATGGCAGGGGAGGGTCACTGGTGCAGGGCAACATTAGTGGGGGGATATGTGGGAAAGGGTGCACTTGGGCTGTGCTTCTATGGAATATGAAGTGTACATCTGGCAAAAGATTTTATCTCAGTGCATGGAGACCCACACAATAAAAAAGAAAATATTAAGCTCCCATCCTGGAAAGTCCTGCTATGGTCTCAATTAGAGGGGCAGAAACCTCATGAGTACATAAACAGTGCCTTAGAAAAGGAAGCAGAGCAGTATTTCAAGCCTTAAATATTTGTGCACATAACTATGAATTTATTCTTCCAAAACTGAGTTAATTTTTTTATACGATGTGATGTATAAGTCCTGTTTCTTTTTTTTTGGATATGGGTATTCAGTTTTCCCAGCACCATTTTTTGAATAGACTTTTCTACATTAGTTGACTAAGCTTGACAGCCTTGTTAAATATCACTTGACTAAAGATGTGAGGGGTTGTTTCTAACCATCAGTTCAGTTCCATCGGTGTATATATCTATATTTGTGCCAGTATCATGCTGGTTTTTACAACTATAGCTAGATATTATGATTTAAAGTCCAGAAGTAAGAGTCCTCCAACTTTCCAAAAGATGTTTTTCGGTATTCAGGGCCCCTTACCCTTCCAAATAAATTTAATAAATGGCTTTTTTAATTTCTTTTTAAAAGGCTGTTGGAATTTTTATTAGGATTGCATTGCATCTGAGTAACAGTTTGGGTAGAATTGATATCTTAATGCTATTTAGCCACCCCATCCATCAACATGAATTGCCTTCCATTTATTTAGCAGTGCATTATAGTTTTCTGAATATATGTGCTTTGTGTCCTTGGTTAAGTTTATTCCTATATAATTGATACTTTTATTTGCCATTTTAAATGCAAATTTTCCTGACTACAACCACATAATACTCATTACTACTGTATATAAACAGTATTGAATTTTTTCATAGTAATCATGTATCCTGCCACTCTGCTTAATTTGTTTATTAGCTGTAGTAGCTTTTTTTTTTTTTAATTTTTCAGGATTTTCTTGACATAGGATCAAGAAAGATGATAATTTTGAATAGCACAAGTTTTGCTTCTACTAATCCAATTTGAATGACTTTTATTTGTTTTCTTGTCTGTTTGCTTTAGTTAGAACTTCTAGCAGTATATTGAACAACAGTGATGACAGAGGGTATCCATGTGCTGTTCCAATCTCAACATGAAAGCTTTAAGTCTTTCATCATTGAGTACAATGTTAGCTATTCATTTTTCATATATGTCTTTTATCATGTTGAGAAAGTCTCCTTTGATCCCAAACTTTTGGATGGTTTTTATGAAGAGAGGATGCTGGATTTTATCAAATGACTTTTCTGCATCAATCTAGATGATCATGTGTTTTTATTCTTTGATTTATTAATGTGTATTATGTTGATTGATTTTCTTGCTTTGAAACACCATTGCTTGCCTGAGATAAAACCCAGTTGATCATGATGAATAATTGTTTTAATATATTGTTGGATTTAATTAGCAAGTATTTTGTTGAAGATTTTTGCCTCCATATTCATTAGGGAAAATAGTCTATAATTTTATTTTTTTCATAATATCTTTATCTGTGCTTTGTATTGGTGTGATATTGGTTTCATAGAATGAGTTCAGTACCATTCATTCTTCTTCAATATTTTGGAAGACTTTGAGTAATATTGGTATTAAATTTTATTTGAATGCTTGGCAGAATTCACTGTGACCCATCTGGTCTTGAGCTTCTCATTTTGGGGAGTTTCATGACAGTTTTGAACTCTTTGCTGGTGATTGGCTTGTTGAGGTATTCTATTTCTTTTGTGGTCATTGAAGAGTGTTTGCATGTTCAACCTCTCCTTGAAAGCCACTTAAAAGTGATGCACATGCTTTTTCAGTCCTTCTTTCAGAGAAAGACCCCTGATCCTGACATTTCCCAAACCATAGTCTAACCCATCCACTCTACCTCAGCTATTTGAAGACATGAATCCTTCTGGAGAGTTGGTTGGGAGAATTCTTGCTTATGCAATTCAAGTTTTAGTCACAACTGCCACTTTGATTTCTTGACTTCTTAGTGTTCTGAAAAAGCAGACTTTTGTGGTCATGAAACATGCAGATGAATGGCCCAATTCTAAGAAACCAACAAAAATTAAAATACAGTCTGTTTTCCTGCATCAAATTTCTCCCAGGTGTGCCTTTCATCCTTCAAATATTTTTAGGTGACTACTATGTGACAGACACTCTGCTTCATACTCAGTTTGCATTAGACAGACAAGGTCTTCATGTTCAAAATACTTGTGTTCTACTGTGGAAGGGCATTCATTCCTGCACCTGATACTTATGAGATGCCTACTATATGCCAGTTACTGTCTTAGATGCTAGGAATACATCAGTGAATTAAAGACACAAACCCCCATGCCCTTAAGGAACTCATATTCTACTAAAATATAAATGAGAAAAATGGTAAACATGATATTTTCATGTAGTGATTAATCCCTTAAACAAATAGAATAGAATATTGTGAGTATATGGAGGCAAAATTTTGATAAAGTGGCAAAAAGAATTCTCTCAGGTGACATATAATCTGAGACATGCATGATGTTAAGGCTCAAAACATGTGATGTAACAGAAGGTAAGGAAAGGTCAACAGCAGACATTTTGCAGAGACCACTGTGGCACTAGATTAGGTGTGAGGGAAGAAGGAAGAAGAATGTTTAGAGGTGCTGGTGCTGGATCACATAGGATACTTGTGACCTTGTAAGTAGTGTGAAGACAAACAATTGTGCAGTATGTAATTTGGAGAAAAATTGTGGGGGGAAAAGTGGCCTTTGGCATATATTTGCAGATCTCCAGGCCCTTTGTGGACTCTTAAGTTAATGACTTCTACTTCCCCATTCAACAACATTTACCAGGAAAGACCATAAACTAGACAATAAAACCTGTCTTAGAAATTTAAAAGGTTCAAGTCTTAAAAAGTATGTTCTTTGACAATAAAAGAATTAAAATAGAAATGAACAACAAAAAGATATCTGGAAAATACCTGAAACTTTGGAAACTATATAACACACTTCTAAAAGGGGCATAGTTCAAATAAGGAAACAAACAAACAAAAAAAAACAGAATTGTGAACTTAATGATAATTAAAACACAAGAGATCAAATTGTGTGTGATGCCAGTAAAGCAGTACATTAAGAGAAGTTTATAGCACTATATTCTTATACTAAAAAGAAGATTACAGGTCAGATAATATGCAATATCTAACTTCATCCATGAAAATATATGATGATACTCAAATACTATAAGCAGGGGAAGGGCATGATTAGATTTCAAATTTTAAAACATTTCTCTTTGTAACACCAATAGTTCATGATTATATGGTGGAACATAACATTCATTCATTTTTGGTGGAACAGTAAAATGGTCAACCATTTTGGATGGGAAAATTGGCAGTTTTTCTTTTTGGAGTAATGGAATTGTTCTAAAATTGTTTGTTGTGATGAATGTACTACAGTGTGAATATACTAAAAGCCATTGATTGTACAGTTTGCACGCATTGTATGGTATGTGGATATATCTCAATAGAAATGCTTTAAAAATCAAACATACACAACCCCTAGGACCCAGAAATTCCATTCCAAATCATCTATTCAAGAGAAACTAAAATACATCTGCAGATGGACATGTACACAAATGTTTATAACAGCTTTATTCATAAAAGCCAAAAATTAGAAAAAAAATAAAAATGTACACCAACAGTTGACAGTGCTGTATTCATGTAGTGGATTACTTGTAAAAATAAGCAAACTATACATGCAACAACATGAATGAATATAAAAAATTCTATAATAATAGAAGCAACCTCATGTACACTATAATTCCATTTATATGAAATTCTAGGACATGAAAATTGATCAATGGTGAAAAACCAGAACAAAATGATAGCCTCAGTAAGGAATGGGGTTGAGGTTAAATTGAGAAAGACAGGAGGGTATCTTCTGAGTTGATAGTTATACTCTATGTCTTGAAAGGAGTTTGGGTTATGAAGCTCTATACAGCTGTCAAAACCCAGAAAATGTGTACATTTATTTATGTGTTTCAATGAAAAATTTATCTCAAAGGGAAAAGAAACTGTAAACAAATGTTTAATATTATTTAAAGAATATCAGGATTAAGTGTATAAGAAGAGGTGAACTGATGTTTTAAACTTTCTTTGTTTTTTTTTTTGTTTGTTTTTAAAGATTTATTTGTTTATTTATTTATCTCCCCCTTGCTGCTTGTGTTTTACTGTGTCCATTCGCTGTGTGTCTCTTCCATGTCTGCTTATCTCCCCCTTGCTGTAAGGTCCTGCTGCATCAGCCCACTAGGCAGCATGGGCCAGCCTGCTCTCACAAGGAGGCCCTGGGAAGCAAACCCGGGGCCTCCCGCATGGTAAACGGGGGCTCTATCGATTGAGCCACACCCACTTCCTGCTGTGAGGTCTTGCTGCACCAGCCTACCACGCCGCTTGGGCCGGCCGGCCTGCCCTCACAAGGAAGCCCCGGGAAGCGAACCCGGGGCCTCCAATATGGTAAACGGGAGCTCACAAATGCTATGATAGCTAAGCAGTTATATCAATGAGTCTGGGGTTTGGAGATGAAGAAAGATCTCTAGCTGTAAATGTGTGTATCAGTAGTAAATATTAATGATAAATGCTGATGTGGGCATGAATGTAATTACCAAGAGAAGAGAAGAGAGTCTAAGCTGAAATGGTAAAGAACATTTAGGGGCTTGAAGCCAAGGTTCAGAATAATAATGACAATAATTAAAAGAAGATGGAGGATGTGGAGGAGGATGAGGAAGAGAAGGGGAAGGAGGAGATTGAGAAGGAATTGAACCTATAAAAATAATGAAGAAATTTTCTTCAAAATAAAAACAAAAACTGTTATTTTCTGTGATGACACAGATTCTTCTTTAAAGAATGATCCTTCCCTTTGAGAAAGGAAAAATAAATTAATCTAAATCTCTTTCCTGTAGTTCACTAAAATTGAAGTCTTTATTATTCCACCTCTCATCCTCTTTATGTTGCCAGGGTTACAACACCTCACAGAGATGGTGAAGAATAGTACCTGTAGTCTCTTCCATAACCTAAGCCAAGAAGAGGTGGGTAGGAGAATAAGGGTCCAGGTGACATTCTCCAAAACAGGTTATCAAGAGACCCTATGTCAAAATGCACCAAGCAATGTGCATAATGGGCCACATTTCAGAACACAAGAAGCCCACTGCAAAAGAATCACATGTGAAGGTTTGATCCCTGGTACTGATGTTTAAGTGAAAATGTCAGCAGCAATTGGAGAGAAGGTATGTTTTCTTGACCATATTAGAACTCCTGCTGTTCCTCATGGCCACCTGCTTCCCTTGTTTCCTCACTCACTTCTGGCTCCCTTTAAGCCCTGAGAGGATCAGCAGCTAACTGTGGAAATTTTAAGGTTTCCCCAAAGAAGTTAGCCAGTTCCCATTAGGGTAACACATTATTTCTAAATCTGTCCAATTAATTACTTTTCCCCTTGAAACTTGCATCAGATTCTCAAAGTCACCTTCTGCAATAAACTACCTAAAATAGAGAAAATTCCATCTTGCCCACTTCCTTTCATTTACCAAATGTGGGAAAAACCCTTCCAAGTGCCACTTTTAAATCTTTGTTCCACAGAGTATAAATAAGCAGGTTCAGGGTAAGGCTTACAGCTGTGTATAGAATGGAGACCATTTTGCCATTTTTCACATATGTCCTAAAACCAGGGAGGATGTAGGTGTACATGACAGTGGACTAGTACATGTGGACCACCAGGAGGTGGGAAAAGCAAGTGGAGAAAGCCCAGTGCTTGCCCTTGGCCGAGTTGTTGAAGAGGATGCTGGCGATGATGAAAAGCATAGGATACCATGGTGAGCAGAAAGTTGACCACCCCGAAGAAAATAACTGCTGTGACAACCATGCTGTTGTTCAAGTTTGTAGAGTCACAGGAAAGCAAAAGCAGTGTGGGGATTTCACACACAATGTGATGTATCTGGTCAGCACTGCAAAAAGTTAGCTATACCATTAGTCCAGTGTGCAGAGAGGAATCCACCACACCAACTGCCCACATGTTGATTGCCATAAAGGCACAGAAAGACTGGCTCATCAGTGAATGATAGTGCAGGGCTGGCAGATGACCACATAGCAGTCATAGGCCATGACTGTGAGCAGCAGAAGCTCAGATGCAAGAATCTATGTCAAGAAGAATAGCTGAGTCATGCAGCCCCCATAAGAGATGGTGCTGCCTTCATGCATCAGATTCTCCAGCAACTTGGGGAGAACTCTGGATGTGCAGATGATGCCTAAGATTGCCAGATTTGTGAGAAAGAAGTACATTGGGGTGTGGAGGGCTGGATTCAGGTAAAGGAGGAGGAAAACAGCAGAGAAGACACCCTGGAAGTGGGGATTCTCAGAATTGCCCTTAAGGACAAAATCCACCACAGCTGTGTGGTTGTTTGCTGCCACTGGGTGAGTAAGCCTCTCTGAGGGGTTCTGGAAAGCAAAAGGCACCTAGGCAGAGAGAGCACAAGGCCCAGATGTGTACTGTATACTCTCTACACTCCTGCCAAAACTCTACAGGGACATGGGTGGTGGTGCCTTTGCCCTAGAAAACACATGATTAAGATGTTGATGTAGGGGTCTGCATTAAGGGGGCAATCATTGTATTAATTCTCTCCCCATGTAACCTCTCCCAGACCTACAGGCACTTTCCCCATAACAGCTTATCTTTCATGTAGGCAGATGGACCATCATGGCTCAGTAATTTTCATAGAAAGTTTTCACCTTAATCATGAACATTCTCCACATGATTTGGACACATGAAAACAACTTAGATGGCTTTTGCAGATGTGGACATTTTGCTCTTCTATGAGTGTCATGTGGAAGACACACCAATCCAGACAGGCCAGCAGGTTCAGGGACTCTGTACTCACAAAGAGGAAAAGACAACTCAGCTGGGGATGGAATGAGGCTACAAGAAGATCGATTCAAAGATGGATTGAATTCTCACCCATAGAGGGCAAGCTGAGAAGAGAGATGGGATGAGGTGGAGAGTTCAGGCACTCTGATAGGACCAGTAGATGGGGTGAAGCCTGGGAAGTGGTCTGGGGCACCAAAGTAGTTCATACCTTGGGTGGCTGCCACTAGCCATAGAGCAACTGGGATGCAATGTCAGAAGACAGCTGTACATTAAGTTTGCAGCAGACCGTTCAGGCAAATCCACAATTGCCGAAGCCTGCCTTGTGCTCTACAGGCTGCTCCCCAGTGTGTATGTGTGGGGGATTTTATTATGGCATCCAGGGATGCTTTCTGAGCAGCTGGATTTTGCTTCCTGCTGGAACCCTACTCCAGTTTTTACCCCATACAGATTCTCCTGGGCTAAGTGGGAAGGTTCCCCTTTCACTGGGTGTTAGGGTGTGTCAGGAACTGGAGATGCAGTAAGGAAAGGAAGAATCCCAACTCTACTTTATCTCATTATTTCCTGATAAATCACCCACCCAGTTCCCATGTTCATATATCTCCTGACCTCATATAAGTGCTCAGCATCACATCCATTACCTAGGTTGTTTGGGCAGGATGACAAATAGATCAGACAGGGAGACGGTCTTCCATAAGCTCCACACCATGAGCTCAAGGACCTACTAATCCTTTAACCCCAAGGTGAAAATTTTCCTCACCTCCCCTGTGCTCTGCACATCCCAGGCCCAGGCAGCCCATGTAAGAGGGAGGGTCAGAGAGACTATTCTGGGGCTTTCACATAAATAAGGGCTCCCTGAGAAACTGTCAATGTGTGCATGTGCTAACAAGAGGACTGGTTTTTCCAGTGTCCCATAAACAGAGATGCTGCAATTTTTCAGAATTATGTACCTGTCTGTGAACACCCTGTGAGCATAGCCAGGAACAGGTGCTCTCAGAGTTCTCTTACAGTCCTGACTGCAGCCTACTTATTCCTGTCATCTTCTTTGCCCTTGACCCTAACAAGGGAATAATAGCTGAGAGTGAACAGGGTGCTGGCTGGAGTCCAAGCTGTGTCCCTGCAGAACTGTGGTGATAATGGGAGGACAGAGGAGTGGATCCTCATTCCCTGGGTGCTCAACATCCTAGAGTCATACTGGGACCAATCCAGCAAATAATGTCACACACAATCTTTTCCATAAGGCATAGGACTGTTACTATGCAGGCATGGATAACCAAAGTCTTTCTCTGTCCCCGCTATCTAGTGTCCATCACTAACATCCATGGTGTACTCTGCCTGCACATTTTTGTGTTCACCATGCCTATTCCCACTCCTGATTCATAGGAAACTGTCCATCACCTCCAGCTCATGAAGGCAGAATGGGCTTATTTTAAAGAACTTGATCTATTCTACAGTCAAGACCACTGGTACTGTTTTTCCCTCTTACTGATCAGCTGCACAGATGGCACTGGAGGCAACAGACCCATGGAGCTCTGAAAGTCTTGGGGCACTTCAGCTTTTCAAACTGAAATAGTAAATGTCAGAGTTAAGTTATTGCAACAACATGTGTTCCACAGTAAAACCAGACAAGGCTAAATCAAAGCTATATTTTCAGAAATAATGAAAGTAAAATGTGGATAGCTAGTCTAAAATTCAAAGGATATAAATGATAGCAGTCAAATTGTTTCCTATCTAAACTGAAGAAATTCACATTTTTATGAAAGAAAAAAAATATCTTTACCCTGATTAAAGGGGAGATAGAATGTTAGGTTAAAAGCCCTGATTCCTCCCATTTGATGCCTCCTTGTTAGCTGCTATCATTTAAATCAAGACTCTTCCCTCGGGGTGGACTCTGAGGTCACTGGAGAACAAGGAAGGACCTAGGAGCATGAGTGGCCCTCTGGGATCAATTACCTCCAGTGAGAGGTAAACATGGGCACTGAAGCTCAGTCTCCAGATGGAGGCTGAGTTAGCCTCAGAGAAAGGGACAGGGGCAGACCCTGAGGCCATGGGGAGGTGCTCCCAGGCCTGTATCTGGGGGCAAGTCCCTCACCCCATTGACCTGATTCAAGCATGTCTTCCTCTGCTGACCCAGACAAGGGCTTTGTACAGCCAACCATGCAGAAATTATTTTCATTCCTTGCAAAAGTTTTAGATTTATAGAAATTTGGGAAGGTAGTACAGAGTACTTCCATGCATCCCACACTAAGTTCCACCCTAGTTAGGGTGCTGTATTATTACAGAACATTTGTCAAAACGAAAGAACCAATATTGATACACTGTTGTTAACTAAAGTCCTGAGTTTATTCAGATTTCCTCAGGTTTCCCAAACACCCTATTTCTGTGTCTGCATCCAGCCCCAGATATTACATGACATTTAGCCATCATGATTCCTTGGGTTCTGCTTAGAACTGACAGTTTCTCAGACTTCCCTTGTTTGATGACTTTGACCACTTGAGGAGGACTGATCGGGGACTTTGTGGGAGGCCCCTCTATGGGAAGTTTTTTGATGTTTTCCTTGTGGTTAGACAGGGTTTAGGGGTTTGAGAGGAAGGCCACAAAAGTAAAGTGCCCTTTTTATCAAATCCTATCAAGGATGCACATTGTCAACACAACTAACCCCTATAGATGTAGACCCTGGTAAGATGGGAATTATTCAATCACTCAAGTTTTAAGGGTCAGCAATATGTCAAGTGTCCACAGTCTCTAGGAGACACACTGACCTGGCTTTGAGAATAAAGTCAGATGCAGCATCAGAAATCTAAGGAGTGGTGAGGGTCAGCATAGGCAAGCCAACCCCAGACCCTGACACCACAGCAGGCTAGACCCCAACTGCAGTCCAGGCAGACCCCAGCTCCTCAGGAAGTTCAGAGGCTAAATATGGAACCAGGTTCAGTGCCAGCCTCAGTGACAGTACAGTGAGATTTCAGCAAGTTGCCTCTCCCATGTGACAAAATATTCATAACATCAACTGGGTTTCTGCCAGAGGTCTCCTTACAATGTGCCCAATATTTGACATATGACAGTAGTATAAACAAGTGAATCCTGGCAATTTTTCTTAGAAACAAACTCCAGAAAATATGTGGAAAACTTCTCATAAAACAAGCAACAAGTGGGACATTATTTGATTAGACTGGTTCTTAATTTTGCAAACAAATAACCACTGAGTCCCTATAATTTTCAAGGATCCTTATTGCCTTCAAGTCAATCAATGCAAATTTTAAATTTCTGACCAATATCTAATTATTTCGCCTGATTGTTAAAGCAATGGAATTTCTACAACTCAAGAATTTGAACAATTCTTGAAGTTTATTTAGCTGAATTATAATCTTTGATTACATCTCTATTTCATGACTGAACAAACTACTTTTCTAGAGCATGATGTTGCTTTATGAAAATAATCAGTGATCAAGGTCCCTACAATTCTGATTTCAAGGTTATCCTAAGACATCCAACATGTAACCATCATTTATACACTATAAGCCTCATAGTCCTAGTGTTTCACCTAGTGAAAACACTAGGTGTTTTCAGCACCTAGTACATGCACAGATTTGTCCTTTTCTGGAAGACTGTCACAACAATGCAATCATCTATCACTCCCAGATAGTTCAGGTTTGCAATTAGAAGACCCAGCTTTCAGCAGATCTAACCATCTTGAGGCTGTCTTACCCAGTATGGCCTGCAGAGTGTACATAAGGTGGGGGACCCTGTGCTTATCCTGCAGTGAGGAGACCAGTTCCTTAGTTCTGGGAGTAAATGAGCTACATGATCACAGGAATTTGGAAGAATGTTCCATTGGGAAATGCCATTTGCAAGTCAAGGGGTGGGCCAGAATACTAGGTAGGGGTTCCTGCCTGTGTCTCCATCTCTCCTTTGTGGCAAGCACTCTGTCTCATGCTTATTCTTATATTTTGTTGCCTCTGAGCACAGAAGAGCCTGAGCCAAGAGAAAAGTGCTGCCGAAGCCTCAAAGAGTAGTGGAGGAAACCCCAAGGGGTGAGGGGGTAGTGGGGCCCAGGAAAGCATGGACTGGGTCTCCAATTAAGGTTATACTAAGTGGGGGCTTTAGCATCCCAAAGGCCAATGTGGAGAGGGAAATGGAGCATGAAGTAGCAGGATCTCCGAGAACAGCACAACATCTGGTTGTCCTTCTGTCCCCTTTGCAGTAGGCAGGTTCCTACAGGGAAGGCCTTTTAAGCAGGGGGCATTTCCTGCCTGAGTTTTAGCCATACAATCATACCATAAAGCAGCATTTCCTAAAGGACCCATGTGGGCACAGTACACTCTGAATCCAGCTACATGGCAAGATTGTGAGCTGTGGAGATTGCAGTCCCCAGCTCTGAGATCCTCATTCACAACACAGAGGATGGGACCTGAGGATGCTCTGAAAATGTGCACAGCAATTCCAGGAGTAACCCAGCATCTCTCACTTGGCAGCAAGTGTTTGGAATGGCTTCATCCAGTATTAAACTTGGCCCAAGCTCCATCCACAGATGGGTCTGATCCTGAACTCTGCATACTTGGAGACTGCTCTTTTCTTTCCCACAGTTCCTGGAATTTTCTAACCCCTTCTGAAACCCCTGCCTACTTCCCACACCCCACTTCTTCCACATAAAGATCAATCCTCATCCACAATGTTATTGAAACTCTTTGAAGCTTTCTGATTCACCTACTTTTTTGGCACCTTATGTAGATATAAGGATTTAAACTGACACAAAAACAGCCAATTGATTTAATTTCCAACTTCATTCATGTATTTTGAGCTACTTTAATCAGGGCCTGAGAAACAGTCTTCATTCAATAAATCCTTATGATGTCCCTATGATGTATCTGTCTGCTGTACTCTAGATGAACATTTGTAAAAATAGACAGGCACTTCCATTTGAGGATAAAAACCTCAAAATTTCAAACTAGAACTTCATCACAACCACTTTACTCAGTAGCTTACTATGGCCCTGTCATGTCCTAGGACTTCACACATGTCACCACACTTATCTGTTCTTTTAGATAAAGAATTTGAGAAGATAAACTACAGATTTGCCCAGTCCTCAAAGTTGGGAAGTGGCACTGCCAGTATTCATACCAGTTTCTGCTTTAGAACCACATTTAATCCACAAAGTCCCACTGCTGTCAAATTCAATGACATTAAGGGAGAAATAGATAATTCAAAACAAAAGTTGGAGAATTCCATACCCCACCATAAAAAATGATAAAGAGAGGGCTGAACAAAGATGGCAGAGAAGGAAGCCCCACAAATCAGTCAGCCCACAAAACAACTATTGAACTGGCAGGAACTGTCTGAGTTAAGTATTTTGAAACTCACAGGTCTAGTTGAAAACTGTGCAGCATCCAGTGAAAATCTAGAAGAGGAAGGTAAATTTCTGTAAGCATCAATGAAATTTACCCTCTGTGCAGTAGAAACCACCCCCATTCCCCAGCCATGTGGCAGGCAGCAGTGGGAACTGTCTTCCAGAATTCTAGTGCAGCTTCCAAGTGCCACAGTGGAGGACAAAGATCTAGTCCTCCAAACTCTGGGGAGGTGTGGTATGATCACTGCTTTTGATCAACTGCTTCAGATTGCTTGGCAGGTGATCTGAAATAGAATAACTCCCTTGCAGGAAAAGAGGCTGAAGGATCTTAAAAAGCCATAATTTTTTAAAACTATTTTCTTTTTCCATTCTCATTTGTGAAAAATATAATTTGGAAAAGTCACAAATTGATGACTTCAGTCCTCAAACAATAAAAAAAACCTAGCATTCCCAGAAAAGTAGAATTAGATTTACAAATAATAATAACTTAATACTCAGAATATCCATTTCTCAGCAAAAAACACAAAAATAAAGAACAGGAAATTATGAATCATTAATGAGAAAAGATAAAAAATTAGCCAGAAAACATACCTGAGAGAAACGATACATTGGAATTATTAAAGACTTTAAAACAACCATCTAGAGAGAGAGGGGAAAGATGGCATTGGCTTAGGAGGGTAACTGCGAACAGCTCCCAGATCATGGCAGAGAGTGAATGGGGTGCGGCACGGGTGTCTGTGCTGTGGGTGTGTGGAATAAGAAGGTTGGGACATCTATCTGGACAGATTGACGGTGTGGACAGAACCATAGAGATTCATGAGTTTTAAGCCTGCCTGTGGTGGTTAACACAGTCGGCTGACCCCCACCCTTACAGGGGAAAGAAAAAAAAAGCTGGCTGGAAGAGCGACTTCCGTCACTCCAGTAACTGGGTGACCCGACCCGGTGGGATGGGGCGTTTTATGAGGGGGAAGCTCTGCCAAGAGAGCTTTATTGTCTGGGGATTGGGCTTCCTAAAGCCCCCCACAACTTAGACGAACACAACAGCTGCAGTGAATTGGCACCCAGAGGAGGGGAGGGTTTATCTTCTAGGGAGTTGAGTAGCCAAGCAGCCCAGGGATTAGCCCCAGCCCACAAAGCTGGGAAGAGGGGCAATCTCCAAGGGAGGAAGAGTTCTGACAGAAAGCAGAGAGGGGATATTTTAGCTGTCGATCTGGCTGCCTGGAACCCCTCATAACTTTGGGGAGCAGATAAGCCAGCTTGAAGTAGCGCCAGGCTGAGGTGAGAGGCGAATCTGCAGTTAACCTCATTTACACGCAGCCCAGTGACGCAGGGGCTCTGATTTAGAAGGGTGGAGTCTGCTGGAGTCTGCCATATTTAGCATTCTACACATCAGAATTTTGCGTCCCTGGGGAATGCGGAAATTGGGAAGTGCTTGATTAGTTTCCAGGAGCCCAGTTAGAGACTCTTCCATGAGGGGGGTTGTCTAGAGAAGGACTAATTTTTGGTCCTGTATTATGCCAAAAAATAAATAAATAAATAAATAAATAAATAAATAAATAAAACGGTCCCTTTAATAAATGAAAAATAAATTCTTTTTAATTTTGTTTAATAGCCAAAAGCTTCTCCAGGACCTGCATACAAAAACCCTGTGGGGAAATTGTTTGATAAACACAAGCAGGCTGAGAGAATCCACAGGACCCCAGGGAATATTGATCCCCCTTAGATTTTTTTGACTGCTTGCCAGTGTGATTGCTTGCTTTTTCTCTGTTTATTTGTTGCCTCTTGCTTTTCTTTCCTCTTTCCTCCCCCTTTTCTTCTTTCTTTCATTTTTTTAAAAAATTAGGTGCTCCTAGCTTCTCTCTTCTTTGATGTGCTTCTTCTTCAGCAATTTCCCATTCTCCCTATATATTGATTTTGTATTCCATTCTATGTATTATCCCTCCTTCATCTTTATGCCCTCTGCTTTCTGTTGTGGCTATTAAATTTCACATTTTTTCCATATGCCCACAACTCAAGGGTGTCAATTTCTATTCCCTCTATTTTGTTTTTCTCTTTCTTTATTAATACTAATTCTTTCCTTTTAGCCTTCTCTTAACTATTTCTCTTCCTCCTCATAATTCTAGCCCTATAAATCATTTTATATATACTCCTATATTTGGTTTCCCAGTCTATTGTAGGTACTCCACTTTCTCTCCTATTACTCTACACTGCCTATTTGAGTTAAATATTCACTTCATTAAGTCTTATTTGGCCCCTCTTCTAACTTTTAGCAATATTACCATTATCATTCTTCCTTTCTCACATCTTTTGATTCCTCCAGACCTAATCTTTTGCCTTCAAGGGAACATAGAAAGAAACAAGAAATTAAAATAAGAAGAAAAAGAGAAAACTTTACACACACACAGAACCACCAGCTAAATAAAACTCTAGAGCAGAGAGAGAAGCTAATCAACTGAATAAATCCATCAAGATAAAATGATGACTAGAGGGCAACAAAAAATTACAAACCACACTGAGAAACAGGAAAACATGGACCAACCCAATGAACAAACTAAAATCCAGGAACTGAAGGAGATCATTGAACAACTAATCGAAGCTTTCCAAACAAATATTATGGACCAACTTAAAGAAGTGAAGGAAGACATTAAGAATATAAAGAAGACACTTGGAGAATTTACTGAAGAAAGTGTAAACACCCCCAAAAAGATAGTGGATATGATGGTGACCAATGGCACAATCCAAGAAATCAAAAAGATGCTGGATTCACATAGCAGCAGATTTGAACAGGCAGAAGAAAGAATTAGTGATGTGGAAGACAATACATCTGAAATCAAACAGATAGTAGAATAAAAACAGACAAAAAGATAGAAAAAATCCAGCAGGGACTTAGGGAATTAACCGACAACACAAAACACTCAAACATACGCATTATGGGCATCCCAGAAGGAGAAGAGAAGGGAAAGGGAACAGAAGGAGTGTTGAAGGAAATAATGGCTGAAAACTTCTCAACCCTAATGAGAGAGATGGATGTGCAGATCCAGGAAGCAAAGTACACCCCAAACAGTATAAATCCCAACAGGCCAACTCCAAGACATATACTTGTCAAAATGTCCAATGCTCAAGACAAAGAGAAATTAATCAAGACAGTAAGAGAAAAGAGAACCATCACATACAAGGGAAGCACAATAAGATTAAGTGCTGACTTCTCAGCTGAAACCATGGAGGCAAGAAGTCAGTGGTATGACATAGTAAAATTACTAAAAGAAAAAAACTTCCAGCCACGAATTCTCTACCCAGTAAAACTGGCATTCAAAAATGATGGAGAGATTAAAATATTCACAGATAAACCGAATTAAGAGAGTATGTCAATAAGAAACCTGCACTTCAAAAAACACTAAAGGAAGTTTTACAAGTTGAAAGGAAAAAACAAGGGAGAGAGAGTTGGAGGAGAGTTTAAAAGCAACTAAGAAGACAAAAAATGAAAATAAAAGAATATATGTCATACATTTATCCAAAGAAAAAATGGCTGAAGTAAGAAATTCATTACAAGTAATAACACTGAATGTTAATGGATTAAATTCACCTATCAAGAGACACAGATTGGCAGAATGGATAAGGAAATATGATCCATGTATATGGTGTCTACAAGAAACTCACCTTCGTCCCAGGGATTCAAGGCGGCTTAAAGTGAATGCCTGGAAAATCATTTTACACGCTAACAATAGCCAAAAATGGGCACGAGTAGCTATTCTAATATCAGACAAAATAGACTTTAAACGCAAAACTATCATAAGAGACAAAGATGGACACTATATATTAGTAAAAGGGGTAATTTCTCATGAAGAGAGAACAATCATAAACATTTATGCACCTAATCGGGGTGCCTCAAAATACATGAAACAAACCCTGGAAAAACTAATTGGAGAAATAAACGCCTCTACAATTATAGCAGGGG
>JAQZBX010021305.1:0-32394 GCA_029593785.1 Cabassous unicinctus
TTCCTCTCTCTCCCTGCCCCATGAGCCAAGGTTAGTACCTTGTTGTTAATGTGCCAGGTAACACTATTTTCTTTGGAGTATAGAAATGTCATTTTATTCCAGAACATTATTAATTCCTTTCCTCCCTTTTTCCCTTCCTCCCTTTCTTCCTGTCTTCCTTTCTTTCTTCTGTCCTTCCTTCAAAGTATGCAGACATCAATTGCCTGTGCAATTTTATTTAAAATTATATACCCAAAAAAATATTAATTAATACAATTAATTCAATATTATAAGTTAATTCTGGAATGGGTTGTAGGAGTATAAATATTACTTTTCTGTGTTTAGGAAAAAATGGTTAACTGAAGGTATATAGGCATATATGAATATTTATATATAGCATATACACACATATATATATTTCTCAATTATGTCCAAAGTTCAGTGTATTAAAATGCCAGTGTTATGAAAACTCTGAGATGACACCACTGATTTGCTATTCCCTGACTAGATATTCCTTAGAAGCAAGTAGAAGAAGAAAACACGCTGGGTAAAAGAATTCAACCAATATTCCAGTGATCCAAATAAGAATGAGGAAATGAAAACATTTGGAGCATAGACTTAAATGTGAGATAAAGACACATAATAGACATGGTGTAGGAGAAGACAGTGTGGGGGGAAGAAATAGAGGGATAAATGATGAAAGAAAAGGGAAAGCAGAGAATGTAAGCAAAGAGAGTAATGTGGGATAGTCAAAAGCATATATATATAACAAAGCCAGCCAATTAAGTTATAAAATTGTCAGTCAAGCGATTTGGTCAGTAGCTCGTAAAATGAATAGTTTGGAATCCATGTTTTTTTAATTTTCTTTATTAGAGAAATTGTGGGTTTACAGAACAATCGTGCATAAAATACAGGATGCCCATACAACTATTATTAAAACCTTGCAACCATGTGGAACATTTGTTGCAATTGGTGATAGCACATTTTTATAGTTGTACTAATAACTGTAGTTCATGGGTTAAACTAGGGTTCACTGTGTAGTGTAGTTCCATGGATTTTTTTTTTTTAATGTTATTCTGTTACCATATATACAATCTAACATTTCCCCTTTTAATCACATTCAGGTATATATTTCAGTGCTATTAGTTATATTCACAATGTTGTGCTACCATCATCACCATCCATTACCAAAACATTACTATCATTCTAAATAGGAACCCCATACAATTTTTAAACAGATTTATTTACACACCATACAATCCATTAGGAACCCTGTACATTTTAAGGCTTAACTTCCTGTTGCCTACTCCCACTCCATCTAGCTTCTATATTCTGACTACATGAGTTTGCTTATTCTAATTATTTTAAATCAGTGAGATCATACAATATTTGTTCTTTTGCGTCTGGCGCTTATTTTACTCAACACGATGTTTTCAAGGTTCATCCATGCTTTCACATGTTTCTGGACATATTCCTTTTTGCGGTTGAATAATGTTCCATTGTGTGTATATCCATTCATTGGTTGATGGACACTTGGGTTGCTTTCATCTTTTGGCAATCGTAATTAATACCACTATGAACATCAGTGTGAAAATATCTGTTTGAGTTACTGCTTTAGATTCTTTTGGGCATATACTTAGTAGCGGGATTGCTGGGTCATATGGCAGTACTATATTTAGCTTTATGAGGAACTGCCAAACTGTTTTCCATGGCAGCTGCACCATTTTATGTTGCCATCAGCAAAAAATGAGTGTGCCTATTTTTCCTGATCCTCTCCAACACTTGTTATTTTCCTTTTTTTTTTTTTCAAATAGCAGCCATTCTAATGACTGTGAAATGGTATCTCATTGTGATTTTGATTTGCATTTCCCTGATGGATAATGATGTTGAGCATCTTTTCATGTGCTTTTTGGCCATTTGTATATCTTCTTGGGAGAGATGTCTATTCAAGTCTTTTGCCTATTTTTCAATTGGGTCGTTTGTTTTTTTGTTGTTAAGTTGAATGATTTCTTTATATGTTCTGAATATTAAACCGTTATCACATATGTGGTTTCTGAATATTTTTCCCATTAAGTAGTTTTACTCTCATGATAAAGTCCTTTGAGGCCAAAAACTTTTAAATTTTGATGAGGTCCTATTTATGTTTTTTCCCTTTGTTGCTTGTGCTTTGGGTGTAAAGTCTAAGAAACCTTTGACTAACACAAGGTCCTGAAGATGTTTCCCTACATTTTCTTCTAGGAGTTTGATAGTTATGGTTCTTATATTTGGGTCTTTGAAACATTTTGAGTTGATTTTTGTATAAGGTGTGAGGTTGAGGTCCTTCTTTTTTTATTCTTCAAATCAAGATGCAGTTTTACTAGCACCATTTGTTGGAAACTTTTTCCCAATGAATGGTCTTTGCATCCTAGTAAAAAGTCAGCTGGTTGTAAAATGTGGAGATTGATATTTTTTTTTTACATTTTAAAGCTTTTTATTGTGAGAAATTTAAAGCATACACAAAGGTAGAGAAAAAAGTATAATAAATTCGTATAAGCCCATCATCCAACTTCAAGAATGATTAGCATTTTGTCAGTCTTGTTTCATCCATCCCCATTTTCTGGGGGGAGGACTGGAGTATTTAAGCAAATCTCAGATATTGTGTCAAATTACTCATAAATTCTTCATTATTCGTTGCTAATTGAAAAGAACATTTTTAAAATAAAATTTTATTGAAGTATATCATTCGTACATGAATATACATAAACAATAAGTGTGAGGTGAAAATTGTGAACTAACAAAACAAACATGCATATGATCATACAGGACTCCCATCCATCACCCCACCACCAACACCTTGCATTGTTGTGAAACGTTTGTTACAAACTATGAAAGAACATTGTCAAAATTACTACTAACCTACAGAAATGAGTGGGGGAGAGTATAAACTACAATGTAAACTATAATCCACTGTTAGTGGCAGTGCTCCAAAACGTGTTCATCAATTGCAATGAATGTACCACACCAATGAAAGAAGTTGTTAATATGGGGAAGGGTGGGAGCTGTGGGGAGTGGGGCATATGGGAATCCCTTATATTTTTATACTTTTTAATGTAACATTTTATGTAATCTAAGTATCTTTTAGAAAAAATAAAAAATATATTTAAAAATATTACTACTAATTATAACCCATGTTATGGTTAGGCTAATGTGTCAACTCGGCCAAGTAATGGTTCCCAGTTGTTTGGTCAAGTAAGCAATAGGATAATTGTAATACAAGGGCATTTCCTGGACTTTAGTCTTCAGTGAGTTGATTGCATAGATAGTTGATTACATCTACAATCAGCTGAGGAGATTGCAGTCAGCAATGAGTGACATCTCATCCAATCAGTTGAAGGCCTTAAAAGGAGGTGATTTCAGCATTCAGAGTGAGAATTCCCATCTCTACTTCAGACAGCCAGTGTCTCCTGGGGACGAGGACCTTCATCTGAATCCCTGGCTTGCAGCCTGCCCTATGGAATTTGGACTTGTGCATACCCATGGTCTTGTGAGCCAATTTTATAAAATCTCATACTATTTACAGTTATCTCCTGCTGGTTCTCTTTCCCTAGAGAACCCTGACTAATACAGCCCATATCTTGCATTTGGTGTATTTTCCACCAACCCACCCAATTATTAACACTCCAAATTCAAATTATGTATTTATTATAGTTAATGAGAGAACGTTTTCATATTTGTTCTGTTAACCACAGTCCATCTTCCACCACTGGATATCCTGTGTAATACAGGATAAGAACATTTTTTATAACTATTATACCATTATCACATCTTAGAAATTTAACAATAATTCTTTAATATTATCTAATATGCAAATCCATTTTCTTTTTTAAAAGGCAGTTTTATTGAGATATATTCACATATCATACAATTCATCCAAAGTTTACAATCAATGGCTTTTAGTATAATCACAGAGTTGTTCATTCATCACCACATTCAATTTTAAACATTTTCGTTACTCCAAAAAGAAAAACCCCATGCCCCTTAGCAGTCAATCTCTCTATCCTTCCCCAGTCCTACTAACTACTAAACTATTTCTATCTCTATAGATTTATTTGTATTTTCATTGTATTTAAGTGAAATCATACAATTCATTGTACCTTGTGTCTGGTTTGTTTCACTTAGCATAATGGTTTTTTAAAAAATTATAATTATTTTTAATAATGTCATGTAAACATACATTTCCATATATCCTTCTATTGTTGACATTTTGATTACTATGGTACCTTTGTTACAACTGAATAACAAAGGTACCACACTGAATAATATTCAAAAGAATATTGAAATAGTACTATTAACTATAGTCCATAGTTTACATTAGGTATAATTTTTTCCATATACCACCCTATTATTAATACCTTGTATTAGTGTCATACATTTGTTATAACACATGAAAGAACATTCTTGTACTATTAACTCCAGGCCATCATCCACAACAGGGTTCACTGTGTTACATAGTCCCAGGTTCTATCTTCTAACTTTAATTCTAGTAACATACATAACCCAGAATTTCCCTTTTCAACCACATTCACATATATAGTTTAGTGCTGTTAATTACACTCACAATAATGTGCTACCAATGCCACCATCCATTTCCAAACCTTTACAATCATCCTAAATAGAAATTCTGTACAAATTAAGCATCAGCTCCCCATTCTCTACCCCAATCCAAACCCTGGTAACCTATATTCCAGATTCTATCTCTATGAGTTTGCTCATTGTAATTAGTTCATATCAGTGAAATAATACAATGTTGTCCTTTTATGCCTGGCTTTTTTTACTCAGCATAATGTCCTCAAGAGTCATCCATGTTGTCTCATGCATCAGGACTTCATTCTCTTTTATAGCTGAATAATATTCCATCATATGTCTATACCACATTTTGTGTATCCATTCATTGGTTGATGGACACTTGGGTTTTTCCATCTTTTGGCAATTGTAAATAATGCCATAATGAACATCTGTGTGCAAATATCTGCCTAAGTTCCAGCTTTCAATTCTTCTAGATATATATCTAGTAGTAGGATTGCTGTGTCATATGGTAATTCTATATTTAGGTTCCTGAGGAACTATCAAACTGTTTTCCACAGCAGCTTCACCATTTTACAATCCCACTTGCAATGAATGAGTGTTCCTATTTCTCCTCATCCTCTCCAATACTTGTAATTTTAAAAAAAATCATAGCCATTCTAGTGGATGTGAAATGGTATTTCATTGTGGTTTTGATTTGCATTTCCCTAATAGCTAGTGATGTGCATCTTTACATGTGCTTTATAGCCATTTGTATATCCTCTTGGGAGAAATGTCTATTTAAGCCTTTTACCCATTTGTAAAATTAAGTTGTTTGTCTTTTTGTTGTTGAGTTGTAGGATTTCTTTATATGTTCTGATTATTAAACCATTATAGGATATGTGGTTTCCAAATATTTTGTCCCATTGAGTAGTTTGTCTCTTTACTTTTATGACAAAAAGTCATTTGGTACACAAAAGGTTTCAATTTTGAGGTGGTCCCATTTATCTATTTTTTCTTTTGTTGCTTTGTTTTGCGTGTAAAGTTTAAGAAACCGTTGCCTAACACAAGCTACTGAAGATTCTTTGCTACATTTTCTTCTAGGAGTTTTATTATCCTGTCTGTTATATTAAAGTCCTTGATCCATTTTGAATTAATTTTTGTATATGGTGTAAGATAAGGATCTTCTTTAATTCTTCTGCATATAGATATCCAGTTCTCCCAGCGTCATTTGTTGAAGAGGCTATTCTTTCCCAATTGTGTGGGTTTGGCAGCCTTGTGAAAAATCAAGGTGTGATTGAAAAATCAAGGTGTGAGGGTCATGTTCTGAACTCTCAATTGTTTGATATATCTATCAAGAATAGAGAAATAATAGCTCTTTTGGATATAGATGCATATATCTATCCTTGTGCCAAGACCAGACTGTTTCGACCACTCTAGCTTTGTAATATGCTTCAAAGTCAGGAAGTGTGAGTCCTCCAACTTCGTTCTACCTTTTCAAGATGTTTTTGGCTATTTGGAGCCCCTTACCCTTATAAATTTGATAATTGGCTTTTCCATTTCTACAAAGTAAGCTGTTGGAATTTGGATTGGAATTGTGTTGAATGTGTAAATCATTTTGGGTAGAACTGACATCTTAACAATATTTAGTCTTCCAATTCATGAACACGGAATGTCCTTCCATTTATTTAGGTCTTCTTTGATTTCTGTTAGCAATTTTATGTAGTTTTCTGCATTTAAGTCCTTTACATCTTTGGTTAAATTTATTCCTAGAATATTTGCATCTTTTAGTTGCTATTATAAATGGAATTATTTTCTTGATTTCTTTTTCTGATTGTTCACTACTTGTGTTTTTTAAGCACTACTGATTTTGGGATATTGATCTTGTATCCTGCCGCTTTGCTGAATTCATTTATTAGTTAAAGAAGCTTTGTTGTATATTTTTCAATATTTTAGGTATATAGGATTATATAATCTGAAAATAGGGGAAGTTTTACTTCTTTCTTTCCAGTTATGATGCCTTTTACTTCTTCTTCTTGCTTAATGGCTTTCGCAAAACATTCCAGTACAATCTTGAATAACAGTGATGACAGTGTGCATCCTTGTCTTGTTCCTGATGCTATCTGTGGGCTTTTCATATATGCCCTTTATCATGTTGAGGAAGTTTCCTTCTATTCCTAGTATTCTAAATGTTTTTATCAAGAAGTGGTGCTGGATTTTGTCAAATGGCATTTTGATTGAAATGATCATGTGGTTTTTGTCCTTCATTCTGTTAATTCTGTTAATTTAGTGTATTAAATTAATTGATTTCCTTGTGTTGAGCCAACCTTGCATATCAGGGATAAATTCCACTTGGTCTTTTTGTATAATTCTTTTAGTATACTGTTGGATTTGGTTTGCTAGTATTTTGTTAGGGTTTTTGCATCTATATCCATAAGAGATATTATTTCTCTATTCTTGTGGTATCTTTATCTGGCTTTGTGTGAGGATGATGTTGGCCTTGTAGAACAAGTTAAGTAGTGTTCCTTCCTCTTCAATCTTTTGGAAGCATTTGAGCAGAATTGGAATTATGTCTTCTTGGAATGTTTGGTAAGAATTTCCCTGTGAAGCCATCTGGTCCTGGGCTTTTCTTCACTGGGAGGTTTTTTTTTTTTTTTTTTTTTTTTTAAGATTTATTTATTTGTTTTACTTTTATCCATTTTTAACCCCACCCACCTTCCCCACCCCGTTTTTGCTGTTTTTTGTGTCCATTCCCTCGGGAACTCTCTGTGTCCGTTTCCTGCCCTCTCCTCTCATCCTTCTCCTCCTGTCTTCACCAAGATTCGATCCTGGGAACCTCCGATGTGGGAGAGAGGTGTTCTGCCACCTGCACCGCCCCAGTTCCTGGTTCTTTGGTGCGTCTCGTCTTGGCTCTCCCCTTGTGTCTCTCTCCTGTTACGTCATCATCCTGCTGCATGGCTCAGTGGAGCCTGGCACACCCACACACGGGGACCTGGCGGCCTGTGCGCCTAATATATTTTTCTTCTTTTATTTTACCAGGAGGTCCCGGGCATTGAACCCAGGTCTCTCCATATGGGAAATAGACGCCCAACCCTTTGAGCCATATCCGCCGCCTGACTGGGAGGTTTTCGATTACTGATTCAATCTCTTTATTACTAATTGGTTTGTTGAGATTTATTTCATCTTGAATCAATGTAGGTAGCATGTGTGTTTCTAAGAATTTGTCCATTTCATCTAGGTTATTTAATTTATTGGCATACAGTTGTTCACAGTATCCTAGTGTAGTCCTTTATATTTTGGGAGGGCAGGCAGTAATGTCCTCATCATTTCTGATTTTAGTTATTTGTATCTTCTCTTGGTTTTGCTTTGTCAGTGTAGTTATAATTTTTCAATTTTATTGATCTTTTCAAAGAATCAACTTTTGGTTTTGTTAATTCCCTTTATTGTTTGTGTGTTTGTGTGTTTCCTATTTCATTTATCTCTGCTCTAATCTTTATTTCCTCCCTTCTACTCATTTTGGGTTTAGTTTGCTCTTCTTCTAGTTCTTCCAGGTTTGAGGTTAGGTCTCTTATTTAAAATCTTTCTTCTTTTTTAATGTAAGTGTTTAGTGCTCTAAATTTCCCTGTCAGTACTGCCTTTGCTGCATCCCATTAGTTTTGATATTTTGTATTTTCATTTTCATCATGTCAAGATATTTCCTAATTCACTTGTGATATCCTCTTTAACCCATTGGTTGTTTAAGAGTATGTTGTTTATTGTCCACATTTTTATGAAATTTTCATTACTTCCTCTGTTATTGATTTCTAGCTTCTTTCCATTGTGTTTGGAGAAAATACATTGTGTGATTCCAATATTTTTAAATTTATTGAGACTTGTTTTGTGACCAAATATATAGTCTATCCTGGAGCATAATACATATGCACCCAAGAAGAATGTGTATTATGCCTTTGTTTGATTAAGTGTTCTATGTATGTCTATTAGGTCTAGTTGGTTTAGAGTATCATTCAAGTTTTGTGCTTCCTTACTGATCTTCTGACTAGATGTTCTATCCATTATTGAGAGTAGTGTATTAAAGTCTCCTACTATTAGTGTAGAAACATCAATTTCTCCCTTCAAATATGTCAGTATGTGCTTCATATATTTTGGGGCTCTGCTTTTAGGTGCATACATGCTTATAAGTATTATATTTTCCTGTTGAATTGTCCCTTTTATTAGTATTTGATGACCAAATTTGATCCTCATTACTTTTTTTTGCTTAAAGTCTGTTTTATCTGATATTAGTATAGCTACCCTGGCTCTTTTTTGATTACTACTTGAGTGGTATATTATATCCCATCCTTTCATTTTCAACCTACTTTTATCTTTGAATTTAGTTGAGTCTCTTGTAAAGTGCATTTATTAAGGTCACACTAAATGCACTTTACAAGAGTGCATTTTATCTAGACATATTTTTCATCTATTTTCCTTGTGGTTACCATGGGGTTAAAATTTAACATCGTAAATATATAACAATCATATTTTGGTTGATACCTACTTAACTTCAATAGCATACTTATGTATTTTTCTTATACCTCTCTATCCTCTAGCCTTTTATTGTGTACTTGTTACCACTTATTTTTTGTACATTGTATGACCAAAATCATAGATTTATCTTTACTTTTTATATATTTGCAATCTAGCACTTATACGAAGTAATAAGTAGAATTACATACCAAACAATATACTACAATAATACTAGCATTTACAATTAGCCAAATGGTTACCTTTACTACAGGTCTTTATTTTTTTTTAGCTGCTTTGAACTGCTGTCTAATGTCCTTTCCTTTCAGCATTGTTTGAAGGGAAAGTATTGTAATGATGAGCTCCCTCAGCTTTTTTAAAAAATCTGAGAATGTCTTAATCTCTCCCTCATTTTTGAAAGTAGGTCCTGCTGGATATAAAATTCTTGGTTGGCAGCTGTTTTCTCTCAGCATTTTAAGTATTTCAACCCAATACCTTCTTGCCTCCATGGTTTCAGATGAAAAGTTGGCCCTCAAGTCTAATTGGGACTCCCTTGTACATAGCATGTCGTTTTTCTCTTGCAGCATTCAGAAGTCTCTCCTTATCCTTTGCATTTGATAGTGTGATCAAAATAAGACAGGGTGTATTTTTCTTCATGGTTTATCCTGTTTGGTATTTTCTCACTTCTTGGATGTGCATATTCATATCTTTTGCTAAATTTGGGAAGTTCTTTGTTCTCTTTCATTATTTCTTTGAATATTCCTTCTGCCCCTTTCTTTCTTTCTTCTCCTTCTTGGACTTCTATAATGCATATATTGGTATGCTTGATGGTGTCCCAGATGTGTCTTAGGCTGTTTTTGCTTTTTATAATTATTTTGTCTTTCTGCTCCTCAACCTGACTCATTTCAAGTGTCTTGTCTTTGAGTTCCCTGATTCTTTCTAATGCCAGCTCCAATCTGCTCTCAAAACCCTTCTGGGAGTTTTTCATTTTAGTTATTGTGGTTTTCAACTCCAGTAGTTCTGTTTGGTGAATTTCAAAAATTTCTCTTTACTAAGATTCTCATATTGCTCATTCATTGTTTTCCTGATATCCTTTTAGGTCTTTCTATTTTCCTTCAACCTCTTGAGCATTTTTAAGATCATTTTTTAAAAAGGCTTTGGTCAGTATGTCCACATTTTGGTCTTTTTTGTTGTTGTTTTCTGGATTTTTTTCGCTCTTCCTTTGAATGGGCCATCATTTCCTGTTTCTTTGTTTGTCTTGTACTCTTTTGTTGCACACTGTACATTTTAATATTTTAAGGTATTAACTCTGGGACCTATTCCCTGAGATGTCTGTCTCTTGATTTTTTAACCAGTTGGTGATAAGACAAAGATTTTCTTGAGATTCAGTCCTCCTATCAAAATGGTCTGCCCAAGGTGAATGCAGTGTGCAGGCTTTTCCTGGTCTTTTTGGGCCTGTCTTGTCCTGGGCTTTTGCTTGTTCATTGTTTTGTACTTCTTTTGTTTACAGGAGTTTTGGTTGTCCCCGCTGTTTCCCAGGAGACAGACCTCCCTCTCCAGTTGTTTGAAGCTGGGAAGACTTTGACCCAGATTGTCTACTTCTATGGCTTCTTAAATTCCTTTCATTGTCTCAAGCTGCTTTTGCCTGGAGGGCAAATTCTGGGAGGAGGGGCACATCAGAGAGGACTTTCTCAAGTCAGTCTTACTCAGCAGAAGTAGGACTAGGGACTCACAAAGGGGGTGCAGATGGCTCCAATGTGCCCTGGCGAGGAAATCAGGAAGGGCGCCAAGAGCCTCTTCCACCACTCTTAAAAGCTGAGCTTTCCTGGCCTGCCTTCAACTAGTTGTCCCCACAGCCCTGAGGAATCAAAGCTTCTTTAAGTCTCCTCCACCATAGCCCCTGTGAAGCCCAGGCTGAAACAATGGCTGCTGCTACCTTTGTCCAAGGCACTTTGAAACAATGGCTACTCTCAAAGCAGGGTTCCTCACGATCCAAAGTCCCTAGTCAAAAGCTGTGATAAATGTTTGGCTGTACGCACTCTTAGTTTTTGGGAAAAAGATTTTTATGTTCCTTTCTGTCACCAGCCATCTAGTCAGGGGCTGGATCTCATGGTGGCCTGCCACAAGAGTAGGGGATGGGTGTTGGTACATCCCATGCAGAAAGAGCAATTTTCTGTTCTTTACTGTACTTATCAGCCTCTTCCTACCATTCTTCCCTGTATGCTGTACAGTGTAGCCTCTGGAGTTTCAAAATAGTTGTTTCAGACAGTCCCTTCTTGTTTAATAGTTGTTCTCTTGGAAGGACTCAGACCCAGAGCTCCCTTCTCCTCCATCTTCCCACAATGGAATCTATTAAAGTTTTAGTTTGAACCAAGTAAGTATTATGGAAATCCATTAGGAGAACCTGTGAAGAAAATAAATTTGTAACATTGGGTTGATCTGAAGTTAGTGGGTCATAAATTTGGCTGAAGCATTCTTTTGTGTATCTTTGCTTCCTGTAAATATAGAACTAGAGAAGACAGTTGCCCTCTGAGAGTGTAGGAACATGACCACCTGCAAAGGCTTTGATCTGTGGACATAGATGTCAGCATTACAGCAACTGATACTCCTTTCTGAATAAACGGTAGCTTTTGTCTGTAAAGTTTACCTCTAGCAATACATAGACCAAAGTAAAATATTAATAAGACTGGCATGGGCATGAAGATACTGCTCCTGTGACTGATTAATGGTCTCTAGTCTCATACTATCTTAAGACTTATAGATGAAGCTATATAAATAAGCCCATACAAAGGGAAAATCGGGATTCAGGGAATGCATGCATGTTGGGTTCCATTTTAGGTTTCGTTTTTGCATTTCTATGCCCTTTCTTCCTCTGCCAGGACTGTTTGCATCTATTCTCAATGCTTCAAATGAAAACAGACAGATTGGCATTTGTAAATTATCTAGGACCCCCCCCCCATCCACTTTCTTCTTCTCTTAACTGACCATTTACTTTCAGTGTGACTAATAAACAAATATATGTGTGATACAAAATTGGGAGATTTAGGGATGAGGCAGGATATATGCCAGAGAAAGAAAAAGAATTAATAGGTTTTAGTGAGAAAATTATCTGTGGTGCTTCAGGTTTCCTGCTGAATACATCAACCTCTAGTGGGTTTTGCACTGGTGACCTTGAGTCCCTCCTTTGCTATAAAAGCAGAGCAGATATCTTGCTGAATAGTGCAGAAATAGAGCTCTTCACGGAGCTCTTCATGGAAAATAGTAACCAAGCCGAATAAACCATGCTTTTAGAACCTGACCTGATTTTTTTTTTTCAGTAGAATTTTGTGTTCCCCTAATGGAAATTTTTTGGAATATATGGGTATATATATGACTTCCTGAAAACAATTAGAGGCCCTGTAATACAGGCACATTTAATAATAAATATGAATTCTTTGGCAAAAACAAATAATGAGGTTTTATTGATAAGCTGATGATTGCACAGGAACTCTAGGCCATACTGAGTTTAATAAAACATTAAGTGGTTTAATTAAATCATTAATTCCACCCTTTGTTCTATTTTACAAAAAAACACTCAATGTAAAAATAAAATGGTTTCTTTTTTTAGCTGTTCCTCTTTCCTCTATAATTCATTAAGATGGGTCTATAGATTGATTCATTGCAATTCTGCCATAAAACACTTGGTGCCCCTTAAAATATATAGCACTTTAAATAGGCTACTTGGAGGTATTGATCTTAAGGTAGTATATTCCTTCACTTTTCATAAAAAGGGGATTTTAGAAAAATCTATAAAATATATATAAATATGGAGATTTATACCACAACATTATTATAATATTACTAAAATAATTGTTGGTTTGTTTTTCTGTTCTATATGGAAAACCTATGAAAGGGATGTGAGCACTTTTGAATGAATGTAACTATATACATCATATATATTCTTTTTAAATTAATTTTATTTTATGAAAGTAATATATAGTCTTAATAGTCTGTTCTATCAGGAGGCTTATAAAGCAAATTAATAATCTTCTGGCTCACCTTCCCTTTACCCTAGTCCCACTCTCTTGTGGCAGCCATTTCTTTCAGTATATATCTGCATATTTAAAAATAATGCTGTCTAAGCCTAGATCCTCTAAAAGCAGGTTAACTTAAGGATTAATGTATTGATTTTTTATTTCATTGGGTTAAGCCCAGGGAGGTGAGTGTGAGGTGAAAAGGAAGTGTGATGAGGAAAGGTACAAAGCAATGCCGTGTAATGCATTACCATGCTGGGCTTAGCAAGCACGTTCTTTCAGTTGTGGATTGCGCCACTTGGACTATGCTGAGTAGCCTAACTCCCAAGCACTGCATGGATGAATAAAAGGAATGGGAATTTCTCTGCTTGACTTATTCCTGTCTCCCTTTTCCTTTTGGTCAGAGTTCATTCGCTGAGGAGCTAACTCTTTTGCACTTCAGTATCATGTCATCTGGTACCTTGGTGGTCACTCAGGAAGCCTTATCCCATACCCAGTGGTGTCGCCACTGCATCCAAGTCCAGAAGTGGAGGGATGGCCTGGATAGGTTCAGCATGTGGGATGTGTGGGACATAAAGGTTTTGGACTTAACTTAACTCCAGTCAGCTTGGGGAGCTTGGCAAAAGTGGTGGAGGTGAGGGTGGTAGCTCAGTCTGGGAGGCAGCTCAGCTTGGGAGAACCTTCAGAATGGAAACAGTCAGGGCAACCTCAGGGGTTGAACAATAGAATACTATGTTTCATTCCTTGATTTACTAATTTCAGACATTAAATATTGACTTCTTGATATGTAGATTAGTATTTAACTCTTTTTGTACCCCTTTCCTCTTCATTCCTACCCCAATATACCTATACAATAATTTTTTCAAGTATTAATTATTTCCATTATTATGACTCACTAAATTATATTCATTGCTAAGTCAAGTAATGAATATAACTACAATTTCTTTTTTATATAACTTTTCATTTTTCCCTATTACCACAAGTTTGCACTTGTATTTTTTTAAGAACTTTTTCCAATATTTTCCACTGTAGAGTTCCTATATATCTTCTGTCCCCTACATACACCAGTTCTCCTATTATTAACATCTTGCATTGGTATGATACATTTATCACAATCTATGAATCAATGTTGATACATTATTATTAACTGAATTCCATAGATTACATTAGGACTCATGCTCTGTGTTATATAGTTCTATGCATTTTGACAATGCATAATGTCATAGTTATACACCATTACAGTATAATACAGAATAGTTTCATGATACTAAAAATGCCCTGTGTTCCACATATTCATTTCTCCTCTTCTCCTCCCTAATCCTCTGGCAATCATTTACATTTTTATTGTCTCTATATTGTTGTCTTCTCTAGAATGACATTGGTGTCATACAGTATGTAGCCTTTTCTGACTGGCTTCTATCATTTTGCAATATGCATTTAAGGTTCCTCCATATCTTTTCAAAACTGATTGGGGAGCCATTTTGCAACCTACCAGAGATGTATAAACAAATGTGCTTGTAAATGTATTTATGCTGAGACACACATACACACACACAGAGACACACACGCGTGCTCTGCACACCAAGGGTCTGAAAGCAGAGACACTGATATCAATGAGTAAACCTAGTACTTAGATCTTGGCTTCAATTTCAGTTTGGTTTTCCAGGAACCATACTCTGGGACAAAGTTTAGTTTTCAGAATTTTTATCAGGAAGGGCTTTGGGATAGACATCTATGGAAATGAGGGGGAAAAATAGGATTGGGTAGAAAGGAGCAATCAGGATGTGATGGAGTCCTGATAGCCTCAGACTATACCCTGGGGAATTCTGGATCCAAAATGACCCATCAAAGCTGTCCCGCATTAGTCCAAAATTTCCAGACTTTCATACTTGCCTCGACTGCATGTAGACTACTACCTGGAATAAAGTAGCTGTCTGTAGCTGAAGTTCTTTCTAAAGTGGCTGGTAGCTGACAGTACTCCTAGCTTCTGGGCAACAAGTTCTTTGAAGGGGGACCAGAATGGCACATCATCATGTTCATCACAGCTTTTAAATGCCAATCTCCACGAAAAGTAATCAGAGCCTCTTAGAGAAATGGCTGATTCCAGGGCTAGGGCAGAGAAAATATAAAATGAATCTGGAATGTATTTTGGGGCCAGAATGTAAAGAAGTGCTCTGAGAATGATGTGGATTTATCTAACAGATACAGAAGCCAGTTGGAAGGAACTCCCACTGACCAAATATGAGACAATTTGTACATAAAAATAAGTAATAATAATAATGGATTATAACCCATTGAATAAAATCAGAAACCACGAATCTATACTGATATAAATGAATACATGGGTAAATTAAAAATTTGACAAAGAAAGAAATGTTTATGTAGTTTAAAAATACCTCTTCACAAACTGCATAATTACAGAGAGATAAAGGATAACTTTGCAGTAGAGAAGCCTGAAAGATCTCATCTTAATCAAGTGATCAAAGTGAACATTCTTAGCAATGGTACAAATAGAGATTGCATGCTATCTTATATATAGTATGAAATGAGAAGCTTCACATCTGTGATATTTTTAATCTAATCGTGAGAAAACATCAGAGAAACCAAAATTGAGGAGAATGCTACAAAATAATGAACCTGTAATCCTCAAAAGTGCCCAGATCATGAAAGAAAAGGAACTGTTCCAGACTGAAGGGTACTAAAGAGACATGACAACGAAATGTGACGCCTGATTCTGAAGCAGCTTGGCCCTGTACAGGACATTATTGGAACAATTGGTAAGACTTCCATGGGGTCTGAGGATTAGTGGGTGGTAGCATGTTGGTGTTAACCTCTTGTTTTGACAGTTGCCTTGTGGTTGTATAGGAGAATGTCCTTGTTTATAAGAAATACACATTAAAGTATTTGAGTGTGAGGCCACATCATATCAGCAGCTAATTCTCAAATAATTCAGGGGTAAATTTCTTTGTACAATACTCATATATTTTCTATACCTTTCAGGTTGTTTTTTTTTTTTTTTTTAAAGTTGCTGCCTTGGTTCTTGCCAGGCAGCTTGTAGTATTGCTTCTAGACTGGTTGTGGCCCCTCTCCTGGGCAAAAGGGAGTTTGGGAAAAGGCTGAAGTAAAGTGCAAAGTAAGAGAAAAAAAAATTATAGGGAATATTATTCCATTGACACCTATTCACCCTGAGTGTATTAGTCAGGGTTCTCTAGGGAAATAGAATGAACAGGAGATATCTGTCAACAGTATGAGATTTTATAAGGGTCTCTCATGTGACCGTGTCTGTGCACAAGTCGAGGTTTCACAGGCAGGCTACAAACCAGGGCCTCTGATGAAAGTCCAATGAAGGTTCTTGATGAGTTTCCGGGAGACGCTGGCTGTCCAAAAATGAGCTGGGAAATTCTCTCTGAATGCTGAAATCACTTCCCCTTTTAAGGCATTCAACTGATTGCATAAAGCCTCACTCACTGCTGATTGCAATCTCCGTGGCTGATGTAGATATAATCAGACATCTATCCAGTAAACTCACCAATGACTAAAGTCCATAAATGTCCTTGTATTACAGTTAGCCCAGTGCTTGCTTGACCAAACAACTGGGCACAATTTCCTGGCCGAGTTGGCACATTAGCTTAACTATCACACTGAGAATGGTTGCCCAAGATTAATTATTTTCCACCCAACTCTACTCCTTTCTCATTTTGGCTCCTAGCAACCTTCAGTATTACAACTACATGCCACTGATTTGCTTTCTTTAATTTTATCCCCACTGACCAGCTCAGTGCCTAGGAAGTGGGAGGTTCAATAGCCATTTAAAGAATGAATTAATGATGCCTTTCTGGAATAAAGTCAGCAAGTCAGCAATGGTGTCTTAGAAAATAACTTAGTTCAACTTTTATCCAAGTTTCTCCATTTATATGAGAACTAAGCAGCCAAACATTTAAAAAATTCTTTTATACTCTATTTTGTTATTTTTAATGAGGTATTTCTATTTATGGCCCCTCCACTGTATACATTTTTCCAAACAGTCCCAGGTAATTAGCTTCAAGGAATATTGCTATGTGCAAGTTCCTTTACCCCAGGTCCTCTTACTCTTACCTGCTGAAGTTGCCACTTCTCCAGAATTTATGGATCAAGATGCTTTATCCAACTTCTTTTCAACATGTGGTTCCAGGTTAATGGACTTTTCTTGGGTCCATTAGAGGGAAACTTAATCAGTTTTACCTCTGGCCAAAATCTCAATTCCTGTGCAAACTCCCCTCCATGATCAACCCTGAATTCAAATCTGAATTCAAATCCTAAGAGCTAACATTAAAATTCCAACAATATCTAACATTTTAAAAATACTTTCTAGTTGCCAATCATTGGGCTAAGCCCTTTTATACATGTTAGCATATTACTCCTCATAACAAGTCTTTGAGAAAGGTACCATTTTAATGAACATTTTACAGCTGAAGAGACAGATATTAGACTGAGCTTCCAGGAATGACAACCATCTTCACTGCAGAACTGGGCTGCCAAGGAACTGCTGATCTGGCCACCATCAGGAAGCTGCCTATTCAGTTGAAGCTTTCCTTCCAGCTATCAGCTTTAGAACCACGCTTGCATCATAGATGCTCTTGGCCTGCTGCTTCCCCACTTAGTTTCAAATTCAACTCTCACAGTTGTATAACTAATTGATAGAACCAATATCATATCTGGAATCCAAGCTGCTATGGAGTCTGGGAAATGTACTCTTCATCTTTCTGCCTCTGTGGTATAAGAAGAAATGTATGAAAGGCATTGGAATAGATGTTGAGCAAGTTAATCCCCAGTATGTCATAGAGAGGATGTCTCTGTTGGGATTAGTTTATACTGATGTGTGTCTATAGCAATATTGCAAAGATTGCAAATGCATTCTGGAGTATATTTTACATTTCCACATTTTAGCACACCCAATCCTCACAGTGATTATTCTTAGTGTAAATATTTGATGAGGTCTCTCTTACAATTCTTTGAGCTCATTTTCTCTTGAAAGCTATAGTAGTTTTCTACATGTGTAGCTTAATTTGTAGCTCTCTCACTTAATTTTTTTAAATTTTTTAGTTTTTTTTTTAATTATTATCAAAGATTTCCTCATTACTCAGTCACCTGGAAAAATGTAGCCTTCCATCTATTAGATTCTTTTGGTGATACAAAGACTGTGTGGCAGTGCTCAATCTCTAGCCAAGACTTCCTGGAGGAAATTCATATCTCCATTGCTGTTTGTTCTTATCAGTACTTTGCCATATGGAAGCTATAGCCCACCACTGTCCAATAGAAATATGATGTGAACCACATATATTGTTTAAAATTTTTCTGGTAGCTACGTTAAAAAAGTAAAAAGAAATTGATGAAATTAATAAAATATTTTCTTTAACCTTGTATATCCAAAATATTAGCATTTTAACATGAAGCCAATATGAAATATTATTAATGAAATATTTTACATTCCCTTTTTTCGTACTGTTCTAAATCTTGTGTATATTTTTCACTCACAGCACCTCACTAGACACATTGCAAGTGCCCAGAGGTCCACATGTGGTTAGAGGCTGCATTATTGGGCAGAACTGCTATAGCTAGAGAGAATACAGTTTACTGTTCAGAATGTGATGTTCAGATATCTTTAGGTACTCATTGTCCTCCGTTACTCAACTGTAGACGTCAATGGAAGAGGAATTAATTTGTTAGTATCACCACTTTAGGTGATGTAGACATGGAACCTGGGATGTAGCGAGAACCTGGTGACAACACCATGCCTCTGCTCTACCCTTAGTGTTTTTAGCCTCTTTAACAATCTATGGTTGAAATGTTCTTGCTAAGGCTAACATTGTGACTGATATGCTTTTAGTCCTAGACTTCTCAGTACCACCTTGGGGACCTTACATCTTTTAAAAACATCCTCAGTTGGCTTGGGTCTCGGCACATGAACAGTAAAGTAGGAAGTATTTCTTTCACATTACTCTTGTCATGGTAAAGTTTAGATCCTTGGCACAGTAGAATTGGATTTGCTCAATCTTCCTAACCAAAATAGTTTATTCATTTTTTTTTTTTTTTGCTACTTCTTCAAGGAGCAGGAGTCCAATGTTCACTAGATCTATACATTTACTACTTATCACATTATCTAGCTGTGCTGCCTGAACTTATAATACATCCTGTCACTCATGTCCTATGCAAGCACAAGCTGATTGTATGGGGCAGTAGAATCTATTACACTCAAAATTCAGAGTGTTTTTGCTCTCACTGCTTGTAGTCATTGTGGAAAGTTCTCTGTGCTATCATCAGTGGCCTTTGGGATTTTTGCCTTGTCATATGAAATAATACAACCATTCCCATAGCAGAACTTTGCTTCTGATGACCTGCTTTCTGGGAATGCTTCTTCTCTTTTTGACTGGCAGATACATAAAGAACTCACCATCTTATGACTGAGCCCTCGGTCCTCCAAAATCAAACTATGAACCTATGTCAATAAACTGATTCCACTTCTCTGGGAGATAATGGAAGAGAACTTAACACATTTCTCTGGAGGTCCCCACCTTTGCTCTTCTCTCTCTCTTTTCTACTTTTACTAGAATTTCTTGCCTTGCCATTGGGTTCTACAAGTAAATCTCTGTCTCTCAGACCACTGCTTCTATTTTATATAGGAATTGGTGCCTCTAATTCCATTATTCTCAGGCAACTTCCATTCAACTAAATCTTTCAGCTTCCTTATCTTGAAAATGAGGATGAAAAACTGCACTTTTCAATCTTTTTAAAAGGAGAATGGAAACATCAAATGAAGTCAAATGGTTCCATTGAGCCTTTTTCCTCTTGTCCAATCATATCCACCTTTAAATGGCCAGGTAGTTTATTTCTGGGTCATGTTGGTGACCGCTTGGTAGGCTTATTTTTAAGTTAATTGGAGTCTCCTTGCTCTTTACTGTCAGGGTTGGGTATTCATTTCTCTTTTTCATCATAGGCTTTTTTTTTTATGATCTCAGCAAGTCACTTACCTTCTTTATGTCCCTGATTTAGTATAAAGTGAGGATTTTATTACATGACAAAAGAATTTACTGAACATCCTTTCAGTATGGCATAAGTGACCTTTGATTTTAGGAATATGCTTTGAACTATTTTTGTAATAGCAGAGAATTCTTTAAGAATTTGGTTTCTGAAGCATTTAGACTTTGAAGGAGGACATGACAGAGCAGTAATCTTATTTAACGTGACATGTTTGTTCATTCTCAGTAAAAAGTTAAAAAAATTTCCTTTCTAGCAATGTACTGATTAGCACCTGTAACTTCTCTAGCTGAACTCCTGAGGTACACATGATTTTAAGCTGTTATATATTTGTTACTAGATTTTACTGAAGTAAAAATCACAGTTATGAACATCCCTTACAGAGAAATAGATGCTGCAGTGGAAGAGAGGAACCTCCAATTCTTAATGATCCTTCTCTTTTTAGAACTGCAATGGAAAAGGAGCCTCCATTATTGCTACTGAATTTCAATGGACTTCATGTTCAATTAAAACTTTTCCATGGAATAAAAAGTCTGGATTTCTTCAGTGCTTTGAAATTCCTAAAAAGACACACAGATTCTCTCTCTCTTTTTCTCAATAATAATTCATTTAAAAAGATAAGGAATATGTTCTCATGAGTATAAAGGAACCTGAAAACATCATCAGTTTATTTTTGTAGCAACCTATAATTAACTAATTCACAGTAAATATAATAATGTTGAAGAAACTAGGACTATGTATAACTATATTGGTACAATTAGTATCAGATTTTACATGTAATTAACACTCCAGAGGAAGGTGGAAGAAGATAGAATAAAAAATCCATTAGAGTGGAGAAAATTGTTGAGTAATATTACTTTATGTTGTTGCAAAAATGGAGTAAAATTCTCAGGAACAAAATTCTAATTTATTTTATAGCATAGAAAAAGACATGGATCATTTAAAAATAAAATAATAGTTGCAGTGACTACAATTGAACAGATTCACTGAGCAAAACATTTTATTTATATCTACACATTGAGAAACCAATGAAGCATAAAGGGCAAAGATGTCTAATCATTTGGAAAGTCTGAAAGGGGGATTTTTAGCAAAATAAAGGATTTGGTGTGGTTCAATGAAATTCACCTAAGAGAATTCCAGTTTCAAACTCACATTCACAACTTTAACACTTAATTTCTTTGCTGCCAAAGCAACACAGTAGTGGAGCTCGACAAAAGGTCAAGTTTTGAACGCAGTGTTATTAGAACAAAATATACCAAAATGGTTCTCTTGTTTTATATTTCTAATTTTAATTATAAATAAATATACCTTTGTCATACTCACAAACTACATTATAATTTATTGTGTTACATAGTCACATTTTTTAAAGTATGTGGTAGTTGATTCAGCTGTCTCTTATGAGCTTTGGAAAAACAATATTTTCTCAAGAACTGGTGTTGAAGTAAACTAGTTTTGAAATCTGTTTTTGGGTTGAGTATGCCTTGCAGAAGAAAAAACTTTGGACATATAGGTCTTAACAAAATAGTGAAAGAACTGGATTTGTGCCAAACTGCTGCTTAAACATCACAGGGGAAGGAAACCATAGGGATAAATCTTCTAGGGTTTTTCAATTACCTTGAATTGGAGGTCATTGCTATAGATGATTTAGTTGCTAGAAGCAAGAAAGAAAAGCAGCTCAAGTGCAGGTAACTTTTCTGGTTTTCATTTTGGCTACTCTGAGAAGTGCTTCAAGAACTTTTAAAGGAATATTCAGTACTTTCCAGACTAGGTACCTCAGAAATTATTTAAAATTATTTTAAGGAGAGAAGATTAAATATTTGAAAAGCCACATGACTAGTTGCAGACAATATAGCCAGTCGGTGACAGAGATAAAACCAGTGTCATGGACTACAGCTTAACAGCTAGAAATGGCAGTGGCAACTTTTTCTGTGAGTAATAAAGTTCTTTGTCTCTGATGCAGGATCTCATGTCTTCTGCAAAGTATCCTTGGAACTATGGCAGGCTAACTCATTAGGTGGTAGGAAATCCTTTGAATTCTAGTTTTTCTCCAAATCATTATACATATCTAAATAAGGCAAAATCCCAGTAGTTGGCTTTTCAAAGTTTTCATTTTCTGGAAATGCAACCCTTCCTCTCTGTACTGCATTCCAAACCAACACAGAGTTAGAGTTGCAGGGCTCCCAGAATCCATTTTCTTGCAGTGTAATCCTACTTCCTTGGTCAAAATTGATTGGTCTCTTCCAATTAGTTAGGATTGGAATTGAAAGAGATAAATCATTCTTTTGCAGAGAGCTGGACCTGAAACTTTCAGCAAAAATCATGTTCCTCCATGTGGATGAGGAAGCAGAAAATACCAGTTTGTGCATTATTCATAAAGTGACATATGTCCCAGTTTGCCTGGGACATTCCCTGCATACATCTGCTGTCCCAGCATAATTTTTAATAGTGTCTCCTCTCAAAATGTCCTGATTTGGAAGCTAAATTATTTGGTCAAACTAATTACTTTGGTAGATTTAATAATGTGTCCTCTGCCGCCCCTCCCCCACCACCACCCTGAAACATGCTCAAGTCCTAACTCCCAGTCCTGTGGGTGTGAACTCATTTGTAAACAAGATCTTTGAAGATCATATTAAGATGAGACCAAACTGAAGCATGGTGGGCCTTAATCAATTATGACTAGAGTCCTTATAAGCAAAGAAAATTTGGACACAGAAGCATGTCACAGGAGGAGCCTGAAAGAAAGAGATCACCATGTGGCAGAGGCAGGAATTGACAGCCAGCATGCTAAAACCAGAATGCTACAGACTTTAAGAAGTCATAACCTGGTGATTCTTTGATTTTGGATTTCTAGCCTTCAAAACCGTGAGCCAATAAATTCCTGTTGTTTAAGCCAACCAGTTTGTGTTATTTTGTTATAGCAGCCCTGGAAAATTACTATATCACTCAAGACTCTTTGGTGACAAATGAAACTCAACCTGAGATAATTTAATTTTAAAAAGGAGGAGTATTGTTAGAAAGAAATTGAAATAACTCATAGAACTGGAGGGAAAGCTATAGGGACTATAGAAGTTCAGGAGAAATTAAGAACTAAAAATGAGAGCTTGATACCATCAGGTTAATTTCTCCTTCACATTAAAATTCTAGACTCAGTCTCTGACTTGGCCTCATTCTTGATGGAGTACAAGACAGCTGAAATCTCTGGGGAAATATTCATATAGCTCAAAATCCAAGGGGACTCAGAAAGAACTACATATCCATTCTTATTTCAGAATAAGAAATAAGAGAGGGAATCTGATTGACCTAGTCTAGTTCATGTGGTTATCTTGTGGATCAATCATTGGGTCAAGGGATCTTAGAGTTGCTCAACCAAGTCTTGTGTTCCCCACTGTGGATGGGGATCAGGTAAGTGGGTGGTGTATACTTTGTCTTAGTTTGCCACAAGGTTGCTGATGCAAAATACCAGAAATGTGTTGGCTTTTATAAAGAGGATTTATTTGGGATAAAAGCTTACAGTTCCGAGGTCATGATATGTCCAAATCAAGGCATCATCAGAGATGCTATCTCACCAAAGTCAGCTACTATTTATTCTGGTGTCCTGCCACATGGCAAAGATGGCCACCAATCTCTGCCTTGTCCTCCAGAATCTACCATCTTCCAGAGCTCAGCTATGGGCAACCAGGCATAAGTCTTTTCTCTTACTGGGCCACCTCTCTCAGTCTGGGCCCAGCCTCTTGGGGCCCTCTTTCTGTGCCTCTGTGCTCAGGTGTTTCCAGACTCTGGGACCCTCTCAGCCCTTGGGGCTTCTCTGTTTTCTGCAGTCCTCTCTCTCACATGGCAGGATCAACACGGCAGCCTCCTTTTCATATTTGTCTACATTTTTATCAGACCCAGCAGGAGGACAGAGACCCAAACTGGCTCATGCCCACTGACTTAGCCCAATCAAAAGCATCTCAGACCCACCGTTAAAAAACATAATCTTTCTCTTTTTGGGATTAATAAAAGAATTTTAAACGGTCACAACTGTGATGGGTAGTCCTATAATAATCAAATGAATTGGGTTGGAGCAGTTTCTCAAGAATACGGGAGGAGATACTGTTTCCACAAGAGATGCTTCATAGTCATTAGCAAGAGGTGTTAACTATCAAAAATAGGAAGAATCTAAGACCTAGAATGAATCACATTATGTTTACTCCCCTGACTTTGACTTTATAACCGGAGACCAATCAAAGGTAGCCTTCACAAATTATGCATTTTTATTGTAGAATTATTCAACAAAATAAAATTATTACCTAGTATCAAATTATGCAAACTGTCTAGACTAAACTTCCTTTTTATTACACGTATGATACCAATCACACATATCCCTCTGGGGTAGGAGTAAAAGACTCTATGTGGGTGCTGCAATTGTCCATTACTTGCCTTATGAGTATGGGTGTGATTCCTCTCCCCAACAGCTGCTTCAGCATCAATCTGGGTTCCATTATACAAGACAAGAGACACAGCCTTCAAGCATTTAGAAAGAGTGGAGGGACAGCATTTATATCTACAGAAGAAACAAGTGCCTTTGAACTCTGAAGGCTCCCATGTCTCATTCTCGGTGAGAGGAGAACTCCCTTTTTGAGATTGGTTTCCCTAGAAGTATTGCTGTGTAGGCCCTTGCTATTACTGGTGATATGCAGAATAGCTAACCCTAACATTATTATCCTAAATATGATTACAACAAAGACTTGGTCTTGCTACCTGTAGCAGTTTGATATTGTTTATGAATTCTAAAAATAGATACTAGATTATGTTTGTAAACTGGTCTGTCTGAGGTTTCACTTTTACTTGATTAAATTATGATTAGGGCTTTGATTAGGCCACGTCAGTAGAGCGTTGAGTCCCTGCCCCTTGGTGGGTGGGGACTCACAGATGAAAGACATGGCAAAGGACAGAGATTAGAGTTTTTTGAGCTGGAGCTTGGGAAGTGAACACACAGGAGAAGAACACAGAGGAATAAAGATGGCTCCTTAGACACGGCAGAAGCCCTGGGGTGAGAGACAGAGCTATTTGCCTGATAGTCTACAGCTGGCCTTGTGAAGAGAGCACAGCAGCTGAGCTGAGAGAGAAACTGAGCCCCAGGAAGAGAGGGGAACCCAAGAGGCCTGAACTCTTGGCAGACTTCGGCAGCCGTCTTCCTCCAATATATGGCAATAGACTTTGGTGAGGGAAGTAACTTATGCTTTATGGCCTGGTAACTGTAAGCTTCTACCCCAAATAAATACCCCAAATAAATACACTTTATAAAAGTATTTTGCATCAGCACCCCTTTGACTGACTAATACACTACCCCATCCTTCTGGCGACTGATTTTATAAATATGCAGGTAAGCTAGCCCACACATGTGGATGCTGATAAAAAGACTGCAGCCTTCGCTGTGGTTTGAGAGTCACAGTTAATGCACTCATTCACTACACTCACTAAAGTCAACTTGCAGGGAGGAAGAAGAATGAAGCAGATGCACAAGAGTAGAAGAGCAGAGAGAGAAACCTTGGGTTTCCTCTTATGATTGAATTCCTGTTCAGGCAGTTTCTGAGGTGCATTCTTGCCTTTGGTTCCATAAAATACCATCATTTCCTCATAATTACAATACCTTTATGCTTAAATTCTTTCCAAGAGTTTTTTTTGTTTTTGTTTTTTTTTGTAAATTGCACTCCTTAAATTCCTAATGAATACAACCCAGCATCTAAACTCAAAATTAGGAGATTCAAACTTCATCTGTGATCATGTCAATAATTGGAATTCATTTATTTATGCTTTTACTAGATGAATATTGATTGCTTAGTGAATGCTGGACATTGTACTAGATTCAGGGCATATAGCAAATAAGATACACCCATTCTTTCCTCCCTGAAGACATTAAACCAATAACTGCAGATGTGAGATCTTCCTCCTCTTCTGCTTCAAATGACTGATCAATAAATTAATACATTCAGAATTTTGTTTATCCATTTTGTATGCTCATCTGCGTTGGGCTAATAGTCTGTGAAGAGTCACTGGAATGAATATTCTCTGCCCATGAATTGATTCCATTTAAAAAAAGACACATTTAGAAACTTATGAAGGGAGATTTATTAACTGTAAAATATGCATTATGAGCATGGAATGTATAAGATGTAAGGCATTGTTAAAATAGTGATACATTTAAAAAAATATGCTTTATAGTTTCATGAACTTTTACATCTCATTATAAGTGTGACTGAAATGGGCTTTATGTGTTTGCTGGGCTTGTTAGGACGGAAAACATGTTTCTTTTAGGTTAGCCAAACCTCTATGAAGAAAGTATTTTGTTCTCAAAAGAGGGAGAAAAGAATGTTCCAAACCCAGGAAGAAGCTTGGGAAGTGACATAGAGGCAAGGGGGTCATTGAGACAATTTTCTCAGGCTGAGTGGGTGGGAAAAATGAGGAAATAGATTGATTGTTTCTTGTGTTCCCTTCTTAAGGGAACAAATCATTGTGTTCTTTGATGTTTATAAATTTATTGTCACTGAATTTAATTCCACTGGGAAACCCAAGTACAGAACAGCCCAGGGATTTTCCCCATAGTGTGCACATTAAGTCAACAGATGAGGCAGAAAAAGTATTGAAATTGGAGCACTACTTAGGCCCTGTGGGGGACCTTTTGAGAACATTTTGGGTTTTAGGTATAGCTACTAGGAATGCTAACAGAAAATCTATGTCTACCAAAGAGTAGGACTAGTAGAGTCTTGACAACTGAAGGCTCTCAATTGGCAATATTATGCTGCATATGACCCGGAAAGCCTGGAACTACATTTGGCCTTTTATTAAGTCCTTGTGGCGCTCTCCATTGTCCTCTCCACCTGCGTGTAGTGAGGTGAATGAGACCAGATATATGCCTTCCAAGCTGTCCACAGAGATATGTGGTCTACATATAACCAACTTATTAATTCTTGCTAACGATATTGATAATTGAATAGAGAGCTCACTGGGGCCACGTACTGTTCCAGTACTTTACATACATCATTCATTTCCTTCTCATAAAAAAGTGAAATAGAAACTATAATTATCCCCATTTACAGTTGAGGAAGCTAAAGCAAGGAGAGTTAAAGTACTTCCCCAAGGTCACAGAACCAGAGAGTGACAAAACTGCAATTTGAACTCGGGCCCTTTGCCTGCAGAGTTCACTCTTCCACCAAGAATTTCTGTCTCACCTTAATGGTAGTAAACTGGTGGCAACCAGTGCTTGGCTCATAGTAGGTGCTTAATAGATACAAGTTGACTGATTGGCCATTAAGCTCATGGGGATCTCTCCATGAGTTGTCAAAGCGTGAGCTAACCATAAAATGTGCAGACTAAGTGCGTATGTAGAAGCCTGGTCCTGCATGTTCTCCTTGCTATTTTATCTTTGAAGATTGAAAGCAGTAGGTTTCTTAATCTTACGAACTAAAAAGTTCTTTTGGGATTATATTTCCCTTTCAGAATTATATAAAAGCAAAAAGCCACCTTTCAATAAAACTATTCTCGCATAAAACTTTTTGCCTTGTGTCGGATTGTTTAGGTTTCTGTTACTTTCCAGGTTAACAACAGTAGTTTTGGGGGAGTGACTTGGAACTTTGAACGTTGATACTTTTTACTTTCACACTATTTATATGAATGCTTGATTCAGGGAAAAATTGTATTCACATTTTACCGAAGTAGTTGCTTTTGTTTTTCCCTTCAGGGGAAAGCTCTGTGCCGGGGTTATATTTGGCTGTGGTCACTAACCTGCTGCTTGGTAACGGCACAGTTTGTGCATTCCATGGCAAAGATCCAGAAAACAGTGCGCACTGCTGGGGAGCGGATGTATGAGCCCCAGGTTTCTAACATGAACATTACTGATGATGTACCGGCTGAAAGACCTCATTATTTTCAAGGCAAGGTGGGGGGAATGCGGGGAACAAAGGGACCGTTTTCAGAAAAGAGGGCTATCTGTTACTGTTAATTGAATATTTTTGATTATTGTTATTAAGTTGGTCAGAGTATTATAGCATGTCTTTTTTTGGCATGAGTTCATTTAGGCAGCTTCCCTGAATAGTGAACTAAGTAGCACATCCTCATATGCTCACAAGCCTCCTTTATCTGAGTTATGATGAGTGACAGCTGCGAGCTGTAGCTATCTTTTTGAAGACCTTACCATCCTTTTGGTGGGGAGAAGGTGAAAAGTTTAGTAAAAATTGGCATAAATTTCTATACTTTTCATATTTAATATTCTCTGGAAAAGCATATAATTTGAAGGAACATGAGGTCCTTCCAAGAGATTATAGAAATGTAAACATGGTTTATTGCCCAAACTGATGTGTTTCAGTTCTCAGCCCAAAACTAGATGTATGTGTCAAATTTGGGTAGTCAGTGTTGCATTATTCTTGTGAAATGACACCACATCTTAAACACAAGGAGGGCAGTTAGGTAAATGGGAACAACACTGTATGGAGAGATACTAAATCTGAAGACATAGATTTAGTTCCACCTTCTGCCATTAGCTATTCTTGTGACCTGCAACAGGCAACTACCTCCTGAGCCTCATTGGCAAAAAAGAGGGGATGAACTGTAAGGCCCCAAGAAACTCTGGCATATTATTATTTTAAGAAAAGATAAGATTTCTTTCTCTTTGTGAATCATATAAAAGTTCAGAACCTTTTCCTGTGGGTTGCTCCAGAGCATTTGAGCCTTATAGCAGAGCTCCCTGAAATCTAGGGTCCACATTCTCTCAGTGACGGCACAGCACTTTTAAATGCATCACAGTAACCTGAAAAGACATAGAGATTATTCCACGGAGAAATGAAGCAAACGCATAGAATTCTTATTGAAATTTCTCTGAAATCTATTTTTAGGATTGTACGCAGAAAATTCTTGATTTATGCGTGTTTTCCCCTTTTTCACTTGGGAAGTCTTTGAAGGTACTTGGGCCAAGTTGATTGTGAAGTGGTCTAGTGAGGACCTTAGCTTATTTACTCATCATTTAATCAACTTCCATTCCCATGATCTTAATTTTAACACACGACAGCTTCCTGCTTATAGGTATAATAGCAAGTCTATAGCTGAAACAGAGTGAAACAGTTAACAAAGAATATCAAAGAGAAAATAAAATAAATTAACTTTACTGTCTTTATACTTCCAAAAGATGAGGGTAGGGGCATAATATATTTTGATGGTAACATATAAAGCCTGAGGGGAAAGTATATGGGGGTATTAATGATGTTTATATAAATTATTACCTAAATATCACATTAGATTCTGGTTCTTTGGCTCAAAACAAAAGTATATTTTATGGCAAAGTTTTTTTTTCATATAATAAACTTTATTTTTAAAGAAGTTTTAGATAACAGAAAAGTTGCATCAAAAGAATAGGGGATTCCCATATACCCACATTTTCCCCATTTATAACGTCTTACATTAGTGTGGTACAATTGATGGACAAATAATGAAGCATTGCTATTAACCAAGATCTATAGTTTACATTATGGTTTACACACAGAGTTTTAATATATTGGAGGAACACTCATTTGAAAAGCTATAATGATGAACATTTTTGTTTCTTTCCACAATTAGCTGCAATAATTTTGTGGACCTTTTCTCTTAAGAAAGACATTCCAGTCTCCTCTAGAGGTTGATTCATGAAGTCTTGAATTGCCTGATGCAAAAGCACCCATTTTTGGATAGGTGTTGTCAGAGCTGTAATCCAGCTGCCGAGAAAAAGGCACAGGGCAGGTCATTAAAATATTGTTGGATTCTAGGGAGGTAAAATATTACCAAATCTTTTTATTTTATTTCATTTTGTAGTTCTCTCTCTTGTTACTTAATTTGAAAATAATAGGATAAACCATGTATTCCAGATTTTGGGCAGAATGAAATGGTAGAACACCAAATGTAGAACATGTAATGGTAGCAATGAAGTAAAACTACTCTAATATAAATAATCGGATCAGAAGAGGGTACATTGTAAACAGTTACTATAAAGCAATAGAGACTTTATTGTTATGAATATTTTACTGTTTTGATATAATTTTACACTTTAGTTGATCAAACATACAGTAATCAAATATTGCCATTAGGGCAAAATATTTCTTTGTTAAATTCTGGAAACAACAGTGAGCTTTCTTGTTATTTTGCTTTTCTCTCTCATTTCCTTTCATTTTCTTAGAATGTGTTTCATAAAAATCTAACTATAGAATATCTATTTTGAGGGTGGTTAATAAGTGTTATTAAAAAAATGATTCTGTGACCAAATAATCTTAGGTAGTGGGGATTATGGAGAGTTAACCAGGATTCTTTCCAGCCAGGTGTCTCCAGAACTTTAATAGATTAATGTGTTTCCTGATTGTCTGAGAAGGAACTATAGCTTGTACCATTTCCCACACTTACATAATGATTTTTGTGTGTGGAGGGGGTAGGGTGGGGAATCTTATGGGGCCAGGTTCCATGAAACACACTTTGTGAATCCCTGCTCTTTTTGAAATATTCCTCTAATGACTTAATATTGTTCCATATTAATGAAATCCATGTATGCATGTGGCGGTGAGATCCAACTATCCAAACTCCAGCCAGTGGATTTTATCAGATTAGAATTAACTCTCTTTCACTGACATTTTCTCTGCCATGCTTGCTGGGGCCTCACCTTCCAGGGACCCAGCTTACTCTGCCATCCAGATTGTATAGCACAAGCATGAAGAAGAAGATCCTTGCAAATATCTAGCAGTTCTATATTCATTACCTTCCCTCCTGCTCCAGCCCATCCTTAGGAAAGAGTAGATCAGGTAACATTTACATAATATAAGAAGGCCTACATAGAGATCCTTTTCCCTCCCCCAAATTGTCACTTGCTGGAGATCCATGAAATTCTACTTTTGGAGATCTATTTATTTGGGTTAAAATAGTGTATCTGGTTCTTGGAATTGTCCTTGGAAATTTTGCCATGTAATCTGTTTTAATAACTTACTGTGATTTTCTTTATTAGATCATTTTTATCCAGAGAGTTGGGGGAAAGGGTCTGAATGAGGTGTGGGATGGTCACCAACCAGTTGAGTATAGGGTTGGGAGGTGGGGAGGGGTAGACTGGATGTCTTGGGGGTTGGAGTTAGGCAAGAGATTTGAGAGATGGAATACGATGCTCTGGGTACCAGAGAACACTTCTGTTGCCTCATGATTTTGTCCCTAACTTTATTGTTATTCTCTTTCAGAATCATGATGAACCAAGTGTACAAATGTGTATGCTAAGCTAGATATGCTAACCTATCCAATTAGATAACTAAGTCCTATGCCCTTCAATGACTTATAACAAAACCAAACAACCAGGAAAATTCAGATGGATATATCAATGGGAGTTAGATGGAAAGAGGTGAAATGGCAAAGCTATGAATTAACAAATTGCAGTATTTACAGATTATTAGTTTTGTTTGTTTGTTTTACTGCTGAAGCCCAAGTTAGCCACTGACTTGGGAAGAATTGTGTACTCCTTTGCCATTAAAAAAATGCTTCTAGATGAGTCATCTAAGGATGCATTGAAAGAAGAGAAAAAAGATCTTGGAGAATATTGGTTATGGAGACTGCAAACAAAGAGAGATATTTAACTGAAGATGTAGAGATGGAGTGGGAAAATAAGGATAAAGGTAAGCTAAGAAGGTCTTGTCAGGACTTATATAGAAGGAATATGCAGACTTTTACTTACTGTGGCTTCTCTGTTTTCTTTTCTGCACAGAAATAGAAAGTCTCGAATTCTTGGAGGTTTGAGTTCAATTACCGATTGCTTGAAGCTAAAGGTCTGTTCACTTACCCTATATCCTTGCAGATATAGGCCACCGACAGAAGTTGAAAGAAAAAAAGTGAAGAGAATAGGGAAGGAGTAAATTAGGGAAAAGGAGTCTTAAATGGTGTCAAGAAAATTTTGTGTTTGAAGGAACTTCCAGTCTAGCTGTCTCATTTTACAGATAAAGAAACTGAGACTCCAAAAGAGGATGTAAGTTAAGGTCACTCACTAATGATTAGTGGCAAAATAGGTAATAGAGTTTAGATTTCCTGGTTTTCATTTTTGTAATCTTCTCACTACATATATTTTGGGTTGCTATGTGCTTAACGTAGCTTCTTAACCTGGAGGACACATTTTGAAATAAATTTTCAGCATCAAAGAGAGATACCTGCAATATTACATTAGAAGGAAATTAAATAATATTTGCTTCAGAAGAGCTATTAAGGCATGCTTCCTGAAGAATAATGATTGCCAGCAGTTTCTACAGCCAATCCAGATTCTCATCTTCTTTGTGCTTATGCAAAACACATTTAAAATACAAACCCATAGGGTAATATGAGGGAG